>CM019150.1:172620029-172785012 GCA_009733165.1 Naja naja
TAAGCTATTTTCTAAAGCACCAAGGCCAGACAAAGAATAATGTATGGAAACTGAACAAGGAGAGATTTAACCTAGAAATAAGGAGAAACTTTCTGACAGCAGAACGATCAACCAATGGAATAGCTTGCCTTCAGAAGTTGTGGGAGTGTCATCACTTGAGACTTTCAAAAGAGATTGGACTACCATTTGTCAGAAATGGTGTAGGGTCTCCCTTGGGCAGGGGGGGTAGACTAGATGACCTACAAGGTCCCTTCCAACTCTGATTATCTGTTATCTGAATCCTACCACTGATCTGAACAGTGTGTTGTCTGGACATAATTGATTTTAAGTAGAAATACAATGTTAATTAACATAAAGCATAATAGTAAGCATAATAACCATATCAGTAATAGTTTTAAAACAATAATACACTTAGTTTATTCATCTTACAAAATCCTCAATACAAAAAATTGTATCATTTAGATCTTATTAATTTCTAATCTCTCATTCTATTAGATAACCATTGATAAAACAAGTCCCATGTTAAGAAATACTCTGTTTCTTCCTTGTCTTTTATTTTAACTGTTAATCTATCCATCTCAGCACATTCTAATATTTTTTGTAACATTTTCATCTGTAGGGATCTCTTCATTTTCCATTGTGGTAGAACACAATTCTTGCTGCTGTTAAGTATATATAAAATTAGGTATTTCATGTCTTTTAATGGTGCATTCATCACCACTGTAATTGAGTCCCATCCACTTTTGCTGGTCATTTCTCTTTCCTTTCACCTTTCCAGCATTAGAGCTTTCCCAGAGAGATAAGTCTGTGCCAGAGGTGGTATTCAGCAGATTCTGACCAGTTCTGGAGAACCGGTAGCGAAATTTTGAGTGGTTCGAGAACCAGCAAATACCACCTCTGACTGGCCCCACCCCATCTATTCTCTGCTCCTGAGTCCCAGCTGATTGGCTGGGTCTTCTTTGTTGCCCTGCACAGGAGAATGGAGCTGGAAAGCAGGTTAGTGGAGTGGGAAGGGTATGGAGATTTTGCAATAACCTTCCCCAGGAGTGGGGAGGGAATGGGGATTTTGCAGTGTCCTTCCCCTGCCACGCCCACCAAGCCATTCCAGGCCCACCAAGCCACACCCACAGAACTGGTAGTAAAAAATTTTGAATCCCACCACTGAGTGAATATACTATGTTGATAGCCTCTGTTAAAAACTGGATTTGCTATATGTTTCAGTGCCAGTTTTAAAGGTTCCGTAGTCCTAGAGTCTGATCCTAAGCCACCACCTGGTCTCTCAGCTGTGAGGACTGCCTTCAGCAGGGCAGCTTTGCCATGTGTGTGCAGAGTAGCCTCATGGCCCTGCCACTGAGTTGCCTTTGATTGCAGTCATGACATACAAATGCCTCGCCTGTGTTGCCTCTAGCCCTCAGCTGCAGCTTGAGCTCCATTTTTGGACTCAGCAAATTCTATCTGTCATTATTAGGCTTTTGACTTTAACAAACACCTCCAGCACATATATTAAATGTTAAATTAAGAGCTGACTATACTTATTATTTCTATTTCAGCACTGTCCCCAAAGTCCAACCAGGAACTTGCAATTTGAAATGAACACAATTCCCTCCCATACACACACACATACCATACCATCTCTTTAAATGCATGTTTTTGTATAATGTACACTGAAAATGGCATTTAATTTAGTTGTACAAGGTGCAATGACAATAAAGTAAACTAAACTAAAAAATAAAACCGAACTATTTTTAAATAATTGCACAAATTGGGGTTCTTCCAAAGAAAGAAAGAAAACTTAAAATCCTTTTAAATCCCTAAACATTGCAATTTTCAGTGGTCCTTTATTTCCAAGGAAGTATGATTTTTTGAGTGTATGTACAATACAAAGGTTTTAAATGTAATCAAACCTGCCCAACTTTCCTTAGATTGCATTGTCTCTGGCATAAGAGGTTATGAATGTCTTCTTATTCAAGAAAGCAGTTGCGTGGGGGCATGTACTACAGCTTTCCTTTTCACTATATTTTATTGCATATAAGGGATATCAACAAGGAAAGTTGCCATGACTTTATTCCATTTATGGGTTTGTTTTGTCATGGCTGGATTTTTCAGATTTGATATTTATGATTTGCACTGGATATTGGGTGGAATATTTAAAGAGCAGCACTTGAAATATGAGCCTCAATATCCTAATATAAAAATAAACTACCAAGCAACAGTGCACATTTGCAAAGATATTCATGCCTCAGAGATTTTCTGAGAAGGTAATAATGAAGCAAAAGGCAGTCACAGCAATATTAAATTTTGATTCTGTTCTGTGTCATGTTAGTTTACAAATAGATATTTTTGGAATAAAAATACATGTCATGTTAAGCAGCCCACACTAATGGGAGCAAGTGGCACAACCCTAGACAAGAATCTGACTTTATTTTTGAAAGGAATCTCATATGAACAAATGCACTGATAAATAAAATTACCTTTCTTGCCTAACCCCTCAAGACTAAAAGGCTACTAAGACTAGCTTGCTTTTTTCTAAACAGTCTTATTTATTAATCACATTTGCATTCCTCCATGAGTATCATGCTGATATATTTTTTTTCTTACATTTTTGCTATCAGTATACTGTCAGAATAGGACTTCCACAGTTCAAATTCACAGAATAAACAGGAAGGATCAAAATGCAACAGGACTGTGTGACCACTTCATTTATTTATTTAACTATTTCTACTGGTTCCCACCTCACAGAAATTCAACTCTGGATGGCGCACAACGATAAAAACAAGGTCACAATATCCCAGCAATAAATGTCAATTGTGCCATTTTTTTGTGGCTGCCTGCTCTTGTGCAATTCTGGGCAGTGGTGGGATTCAAATAATTTAACAACCAGTTCTCTGCTGCTTTCCCTTTCTTCTCCCTGCTCCTCCTCCTTCCCTTGCACCGCCACTCCATTTCTCCATTGCAACACAGTGCTGTCAGGTGGGATTCAAAATTTTAACAACTGGTTCTGTGAGCGTGGCTTAGGTGCTGGGCGTGGCTTGGTGGTCATGTGACTGGGTGGATATGGCTTGGTGGTCATGTTATTGGCTGGGTGTAGCCAACTCAATATCACTCACATCAAGGCACGCATCTCCTCGCCTGACCTCTCATGACTGTGGGGATGCTGCAACAATCGTAAGTGTGAAAATGGTCATAAGTCACTTTCAGTGCCATTGTAACTTTGAATGGTCACTCCACACAAGCAAAGTACCAGCAAAGGAGGGGAAGAAAACTCCAGAGACGTTCCTGAGACAGGAAGTCTAGTCCTGCCAAGAATGTAATAAGGGTTAGCGGAGAGGCAGTTTCTGTAAGCAACACCAGAATGTTTCCTTCCTGCCTTCCTTACAGGATTAAGCCAGTAATTTCTTCTAACAACCGGTTCTCCAAACTGCTTAGAATGTTAACAACCAGTTCTAGTGAATAAGTGCGAACTGGTGGAATCCCACCCCTGAGTGCTGTGCTGCAGAGCTTGCCCCACCCACCACCACCTAGAGGCCCTCGCTTCCCCCAAGCATTTCTTTGCTAACCTGATTTCCAGCTCTGTCACGTTTCTCCATCACGTTTCTCGACCTCATGTGCAGGGAAACAAGGTTTGTGGGATTACAAAAAAAAGTTCAATCAATAAATTCCAATTCCATGAGATTTTTCTACCAACACTCAAATGCAGCGGCATTCCAACTCTGGCTGGGAAGGAGCAGCTGGCATGGACACTGCAGGCAGGATGCCTGCTCGCTTCAGCACCCTCCACGACCCTCTGCTGCTCTGCTGGAGCTTTGTCCTTAGGCTGCCACCTTATGCGCAGGCCCTGCCCCGCCAGTGTTTGCTGTGACATCCCCTGAAAATAAGACCTAATGGGTCTTTTGAAAAGACCCGGTCTTATTTCAGGAAAACGCAGTAGTTTTCGCCTGAGTGATGTGATTGAAGGCGTTGTCTCTGTTTGGTTTCTGTCACTCCTCTCTTGGACTTTTGGGGAGGGGTTTTATTTTCCCTGCCTAGAAGGAAGTTGAACAAAAACCAGACATGTTTCGGAAAACACAGATTTATCATAACTGATTCATTGAACTCAACAAAAAATTAGGTATTGGTTTTGCTGAACGGGTATGAACCAGCTGAATCCCAACACTGACTCTGGTTAGTTAATAAAGGTTAAAAGCAATAATATTATTAGTTTTGTAAGTTGGAATAGGGTGGCCATATCAAGGAAGAAAATCATCACAATTTATAACCCAGCTCAGCCTTATGGATAGGTATATATGTCCTTCTAGTCTAGTGACTTTGGAAAGTGTCAGGTCTTCAGAGCCAACTTGACAGGCAGGATATGGATTACAGAGATGGGACAGAGGTGGATTACTATTTCAGAGACAAGGGACAGGAATGTCTCACAAGATTATATTATTTAATAAATGGGCCTAAAGCATGCCATCTTTATTACCAAAATGATTTCAGGACCACATATAGAGCAGAGGCTATAGTTTCTTATATCCTGGCATAAACCAATAGCTGACTTGATTTCAAGTTATAAAGAAGAAAAAATGCAGCATTAAAAAGAAAGTACATTTGCATAGTACCTGATGGCATTCAGCATTCTTAACATGCTTCAAGTGAAGGAATGGCTCCCCCCTCCTAAAAATTCATGTATGGGCCATATTTTCTATTTAATTTTTTAATGCCATGAATATATCTTTCCCACTGTGGCAGATGCACAGAAGCAATCACGATAGCTGTGGTATGTTTTCCCTGAAATATTAATTGTAAAATCTATTCTGCAGAATTGTATGTTAACAAAACTGATTGTCACACTGTGGAAATTATAATGGTAATTTCTCCCTAAATAATGCACAAAATTATGTTTTCATATGCTTTCCCAGAACTCTTTCATACCCGTAATGTTCTCAATATGGGGCTTCTTACAGTATATTATAAATTAGCATCAATTACTATAGCTCACAGCATTGTCAGTCTAGAGACAAAGATAACAGAAGTCACATAATGTTGTACCACCAGATGCTAGGGGACACCTTGTGCACTTCATGAATTTTCAGTTGAAAAGCACTGTTGCTAGTTAGAATAATTTATATCAATTCCATACAGGTGATGTTTGTTTATTTCTATTCCTGTTTAATGATTTACTTTTGATGGCTGGTTTCCTATTGCTTTATTTAAGATATTTAAAACATTTGTATCATCCTTCTAAACCAATAAATCCAAAGGTAACTTAAAATGTTTTTTCACTGCACGTTCAAATCTGCCAATAAGCAATAGTTCTCTGGCTAGTCAATGAAGCTAGAGTTTTAATATTTAACCCTGGTCTGTTAACGTAACTATGCTGTAAACAAGCAATATGAAAGGGAAAACTTTTGGCAATTTTTCATAAACCAGATATGTCACCTCTAATCGTTTTGTTTCATAGGTTGGGTTTTTCACAAATTGTCTTTCTTTTTCTTATTTTGGATCTATGTATCTCTAAAAGGAATGTTTTTAAAAAAGAAGATCCAACCACTATTTTCCATCAGTATATTATCCTATGAGAAATCCAGGATAGACGATAGAAATATATTCAAAGGTATTCATGCTTCAGAATCAGTTAATTAATTAGCTTTATGTAATTGTCCTACAATCTAATGCTAAGCTAGAACTTTAATATATTGAATTTGTAAAGATAAAGCATCATAGACAACTTGGCAAACCTTCACATCACAATAATACATTGCTGAGCACTTTGCCTTCAGCTGTTTATTGTGCTACATTATTTCTCTCACAGTTTGGTAGCAAACTGTAAAAGGTTATAAGACTTTTTCCCTTAACTTTTAGGAGTATCTTGTGAGTTTCTAATAAATACATGCCACTGAGAATTTAAGGTCATGTTTTTCCTATACTCTTGTTTTCTTGAAACAAAAAAAAAATCTTTATTTTTTTGTTGTTTGTCATCATGTTGTTGAAAATATACAGAAGACCCTTGTCAGAGAGATCCTGTCAGTTTATGATTGATAATTACAGCTACTTGCTTGCCAGCTTTATACACAGTACTAAAACCATAACATTGTTTTGGTTTACAGTCTTGATAGAACTTAACCATTGGTTTGTAAATCATAGTTTATAATTTACCATTTTGTGCAATCTTACCTGATGATTATTATTCAATACTCTTTAACAAATCATGGTTTAGTATGGCATATGATATATAACGTAAGTATAGCCTATTCTGATTTTCTGGCTAAAATTAAAGAAAACTCATTAAGTTTGGTCACAATGTGTTAATGTGGCATCTGACCTTAAGATATGAGGATTAACAACACAAGTATTACATTTCTATCATAACTTACAAATGAAATGATGATGATGATGATGTATTAAATGTATTTGCTGCCTGATACCTAGAGATTTTGGGCAACTTACATATTATTAAAACAATTTCAAAGCAAGGAAACATAAAAAATGAATAAAAATGGCAGAAATAACAAAACTGAATGGGAACAAAGAAAAAGAAGTTCAATCATCCTTCCCTTGGTGAACAGTCACATCTTCAAGGCTCTTCAAAACACCAGTGGGGGTTATCTGAATCTTGGGAGAATCTCTTTCCAGAAGGTAGGTACCACTATAAGGTGTACTTCAAGAGTCCTGATAGGTGTTGTTTAATTGATGGGTTCCCTGGAGTGTGTCTACCCTGCTAGATCAGATCAGCCAGGCAGATTCTACAGGAGACAGGTGGCTCCTCAAGTAAGCAGCGCCTAAACTATGTAAGATCATGTTTGTATTATAACTTACAAACAAATTAATCTTAACTCTGGGCAAGACACTCACCTTCATCCAAAAATACACCCCACATGAATGACGAAAGCATTCTTACTGTGTTGCCTGAACCCAGCTAATTGTGTTTTGTTATGCAGTCACCTAATTATTCCTTCTCTCATTTTGAGATTCATAGGCAACAAATTCTCTGGCTGCTTTATGCCAAAGACAGAAAGCCAGAGTGAAAAAGTTTGGGTCCAAGATCAGGTCCAGCTAACCAGCAGCAGGAAAACAGCTGATGGACCAGATGAAACCTCTACATCTTCATAAATCTTCAGTCTTTCCAGAAGAAACTGAACAGGATTCATAACAGAAAAAAATGACTATATGTGATTTGCATATTCATGTGCAAGTTTTCTATGTGTGTTTTCAAAAGAGCAGTCATTTAGTATCATTCTTGCGTTTATATTCAATAAAAATCATAAACTCTAACTACAAATAGCTTATTTCTTACACAAGTTCAGAAAGCAACTCTTATATTGCTAATATGGTTTATTTACACTTCTGCGAACCCACTATTTGAATCCAATTTCACTTCCAGTAATCAGGTAGCAATTGTGACATGCTTACTGTGTCCCAGAGCTGCATAAATATGTACATCTTATTTTTTTCTCATTATGAAATATTTTGATGTACCATACCAGTGCAGAAGAGAAATATAAACAATTATATTGTAATTGATTTTCTTCAGCAGCTCAGATAAAGGGATTTATATTACTGCAAGTGAATTTGTAGTTCTTGAGCACTGCAGATAGAAAGCAAATTGCTACTAAATTTCAGATCAGTGGGACTAAACAGGTTAAACATTATCACCTGGACACAATAACTGAGCAGTTATTTTATAGCATATCTAAAGTTGGTGGGAAAAATTGCATTTATATATAATTCAAAGAGGTTTCTGCTCATTCATTAGGAAGAAGATAGCAAATATTAAAATAATCCCTTGGCAACCAACTGTATTATATAGGAAACATCTGAGGACAAATTATGGCGAAGTCCTGCACAAAAATAATACTATGCTATTTATATGTAACCCCCCTGAAATATTATTTTCCAGATAAATGTATACAGTTTCATATAATAAAGATATACAATATAATTGAACAGAATTCTTCTAGCAAATCCACTACTGCTAGTATGTTTTCAGTTCTTGTGCTGTTTCTAATCCTGATTTTTTTTCTAGTCATGGCCTTTATAAATTGTCTAGACTCAATTGATCATCCAAGCTGTCTTCAAAAAGCAGTTGCATAACATGCCTCCTTGTGTTTGGGCTACCCAACTTTCAAACACCATCTCACAATGTGGATTTTCCACATTTCTCAGGCAAATCCAGATCCGAAGACCTAGAAAACTCTTAAACAAAAAGTCATTGATGTGACTGCCCAAGATGATATTGTAGCACTTAAGCATGATAAGTCCTTGAAGTGGCTGGCTGAACACAGATTAGCTTCCTAGTTAGAAAAATATTTAATTTATATGCCTCAACATCTTGGAAGAGCATTTTCTAGAGCTCATTTTGAACAACTAGACCAGTGGTGGGATTCAATTTTTTTACTACCAGTTCTGTGGGCATGGCTTGGTGGATGTGGCAGGGGAAGGATACTATAAAATCTCCAGTCAGAGGTGGCATTTGCTGATTCTCAAAACTATTCAAAATTTCCACTACCGGTTCTCCAGAACTGGTCAGAACCTGCTGAATACCATCTCTGATGTGGAAAGTTTCATGGAGTGCCATTTGAAGAAAGATTGTGTATTTGTGGAGCACCAGTCTTTGAAGACATTGGGCGTATTCTATTTTGACTTTACTCTGCAGAACGAGGTGCATACTTACATTCTTATTTAAAAACTAAAACATACTGGGATACCCAGGAGAAACTGTCTTAATGTTTGCGGTGAATGAATCTGTATAACTCTAGTAAGACTTTGCTCTTTATATTAAACACCATTTTGAAGAGGACAATATAGATTATAGTTTACTATGAACATGCTCTATTGTTTTCTTTGGATCTACTTATATATTTGTACTGTTTTTATACTTCTGATATGGTCAAATGATTAAATCAATAAAGTTTCTATTCTGTTCTAAATTGCCTAAATGGAGTTGAATCTAGGACCACACCTGGACAAAGGAGATGAAGCAGGGGACTGCTACTAAAAATCTAGATCAGTTTATTTACAAAAAGACTAGCTATAATGCAGGGCTCTTAAATTCAAAGAATCAAGAATGCCTCATGAAGTCCAATTCATTACCTCATGGGCCACAGGACACAAAAGATTGTTTAATGTGAGATTACACCTATTCTGATAAGGGTCTGATCAAGAAGCATATAAAGAAGGATTGTGTATTTCCATCGCATGTACCTTTGCCAAAATCATAGTTTTCCTAAGATATCAAGTGCGATGTATGTCTAGTCAGATGCCTGGTTTAACTGCAAACTCTTGCAGAACTAGATAAAAAGACCTTAATCAAGAAAACAGCACTTTTTTGAGATATAGTATGAATGACAGTAACATTTTCAGCAAATAAACAAGGCTCCCAATATTCTTATTTGATATGTTAATTAACACATTGCCTAGACACCAAGTGAGAAATTAATTTCCTTATGGCTTTGAACTGCTGCACAGCTCTGCTTACTTATTATGATAAGGTGCTACTTTACAGGTGAAAGTCAAAAAATTAGAATATCGTGCAAAAGTTCATTTATTTCTGTAATGCAACTTAAAAGGTGAAACTAAGAGAGATAGACTCATTACATGCAAAACAAGATAGTTCAAGCTGTGATTTGTCATAATTGTGATGATTATGGCTTACAGCTCATGAAAACCCCAGATCCACAATCTCAGAAAATTAGAATATTACATGCAATCAATAAAACAAGGATTGTACATAGAACAATATCGGACCTCTGAAACGTATAAGCATGCACATGTACTCAGTACTTGGTTTGGGCCCCTTTTGCAGCAATTAGTGCCTCAATGCGGCATGGCATGGAAGCTATCAACCTGTGGCACTGCTGAGGTGTTCTGGAAGATCAGGATGCTTCAATAGTGGCCTTCAGCTCTTCTGCATTGTTTGGTCTCATGTCTCTCACATTTCTCTTGGCAATGCCCCATAGATTCTCTATGGGGTTCAGGTCAGGTGAGTTTGCTGGCCAATCAAGCACAGTAATCCCAGTCATTGAACCAGGTTTGGTGCTTTTGGCAGTGTGGGCAGGTGACAAGTCCTGCTGGAAAATGAAGTCAGCATCCCCATAAAGCTTGTCTGCGGAAGGAAGCATGAAGTGCTCCAAAATCTCCTGGTAGACGGCTGTGTTGACCCTGGACTTAATGAAGCACAGTGGACCAACACCAGCAGATGACATGGCTCCCCAAACACAGACTGTTGAAACTTCACACTGGACTTCAAGCATCTTGCAGTGTGTGCCTCTCCATTCTTCCTCCAGACTCTGGGTCCTTGGTTTCCAAATGAGATGCAAAAGTTGCTCTCATCAGAAAAGAGGACTTTGGATCACTGAGCAACAGACCAGGTCTGTTTTTCTTTAGCCCAGGTAAGACGCTTCTGATGACATTTGAAGCCCATGTCCAGGATCCGTCTGTGTGTGGTGGCTTTTGATGCACTGACTCCAGCCTCAGTCCACTCTTTGTGAAAGTCCCCAACACTTTTGAATGGCCTTTTCCTGACAATCCTCTCCAGGCTGCGGTCATCCCTGCTGCTTGTGCACCTTTTTCTTCCACATTTTTCCCTTCCACATATCTTTCTATTAATGTGCTTTGATACAGCACTTTGGGAACATCCAACTTCTTTTGCAATTACCTTTTGAGGCTTTCCCTCCTTATGGAGGGTGTCAATGATGGTTTTCTGCACAACTGTCAGGTCAGCAGTCTTTCCCATGATTGTGAATCCTACTGAACCAGACTGAGAGGCCATTTAAAGGCTCAGGAACCCTTTGCAGGTGTTATGGCTTAATTAGCTGATTAGAGTTGGACACTTTGAGCCTAGAATATTGCACCTTTTCACAATATTCTAATTTTCTGAGATTGTGGATTTGGGGTTTTCATGAGCAGTAAGCCATAATCATCACAATTATGGCAAATCACGGCTTGACCTATCTTGCTTTGCATGTAATGAGTCTATCTCATATATTAGTTTCACCTTTTAAGTTGCATTACGGGAATAAATGAACTTTTGCACGATATTCTAATTTTTTGAGTTTCACCTGTAGTTGTTGTAAGCAGTTAATGAAGAGGCAACTTATAGCTAGGCTGCCTGACAGTCTATTCACTCTGAAAAACAAATGACACATATTTCTAAAGACTAAAGCAGACCAAATTAAGTGTGAACCAGTCATTCAGATATGTGTACATGTGGAGCAACCATATGTTCTTAGGAACATACTCTGTAATGTAAATAAATTTGGATATGGTGCATTTTCAAGTAAATGTCTGCTTTTAGATGAGGTATGAAGAAGGTAAGGCAAATGTGATCCTCTTTTGACACTAATTGTTGCAGTGAAAACACAGTAACTCCTTTGCTTCTTTCACATGGCATGCATTTTCTCTGCTCTCCATAAATGATTCTCAGTCTGTGAGAATACAAATGATCCATTGAGGATACCACACACACAACCCCCACACACACATTTTTTAAAAATTAAATTGTCTAAAAATTAATTTTAGGATAGAAGATAAGTATTTTTGTGTAGGTCACAAATGCAATTGCTAATTAAAACTGTAATCTTTTACATACTTGACTGGGAGTAAATCATTCTGAATGTAATAATAGTAAATAATATAACAATAACAGTTCTTGCTGATACTTATACCAGTCTGGTGCCTTCTAAACATATTAGAACTCTTATAATTCTTAGAAATCATATTTATTGTGGTTACAAGTTATGACAGTTATGTTTGGAGGCAGCATGCTGGAAAAGACTGATACACAGACTTGTGCAGACAATATGCTAAACAGTAACATGGTTTGATTGGCATTTGCTTAGGATAGTAGGCAAAGCCAACTATTTGGGTTTCTTCAATAAATAATAATGTTATAACATCTTCAATAAAGATGTTAAGGGGACACCAAACATACTATATTCTGACTTAGCATGTTGTGTAAACACAACTACAGCATAATTATCTCAGACCTTTTAAGTAGCACTTTTAAAAGAAATCAAAATATAAAAATGAATATTTTATTTAAAACATATTGATGTGTGACATTAAAATGTTCATAGGGTTTTCTAGCACTTTGTCTCTCAGACAGGGAAAGAATGAATGCACAGACATTCACCTGGGTATCTGGTACAAATAGTGAGGACTCAAAAATGGCAAAACATGCATTGCAACATCATAACAGAAACATTATTTTTGTAATTGCTTCTTGATATCAGACACAAATATGTAAATCATGTGATTTGTATTCTGATGCAAACTTCATTGTTTATTTGTCGATCATATTTATATAGCTGCCGATCTCACAAGAAAGTGACACTGGGTGGCATACACCTTGCCCAGCCTTGTCTTCTCTGTGAACATGTATGGCAACTGAGATTGCAGCTCATGTAGATACCACGTTTTGTATCATGATGCAAGTTTTCTCACTTGCTCACGCACCCTCCTTCATGTTCATGGATGAATGACTATCCTGGGAAGCAGCTGGAATGCTACAACTGACTCAATGAGTTGGTTTCCTTACTCCCTCAGGGTTAGCTGACTGGGTCATTTAGCTGATTTACAGTTTGCACAAAGCACTTACATTTCCAATGTTAGTATATCAGGAAAACAAGGTTAATGAATGCATTGAAGAATCTTTACTAAACGTACACAAACCTGTGTGACATTTCAGCTTAAAACAAATGTAGTGCTATTCCTTGCATTTTGTTTGTTTGTTTATTTATTTATTTATTATTTATTTAATTTATATTGCCGCCTATTCGCCCATGGCGACTCGAGGAGGCTTACACAATGTAAAACCATATTTAAAACAAAGAATAAAAATAAAAAACAATAAAAACTAACAAAAAGAATGAAATAAATTAATAAAGTACATCCCTCAAGGATGGGACCCACAACATTCCCTGACTCCCCGCTCTAATGGGTCGGATAGATGTGACCGGCAAGAGATGTTCCCTCAAATAATCCTCAGATAATTTTGCTGTGAAAACCCAGTGCCTGTGCTTTGTTTTACACCTTAATATGTTTCACAGACTTAGCCAATATTTATTCAATAAACCATGATTAAATCATACTACTACCTTTATATTTACTGTAATAGCAAAAATAGCTGTACTAAATCTTCTGTACAAACCGCATTTTAATTATTGTATATTTATGCCAATAAGAAAGCTATACATGGAAGTCTCATGGTTCTTTTTAAACTCAAAATTCAGTTTTAAGGTGAAAATAACCAACAGCTCTCTCTTGGTAGCAAGGATAAGATATAATTTTTAAAATAGTTCCTTCAATTTATTTTTTCTTACAATTAAGTTATCGAGAAATTTGTCAGGCTTCAGAACATGTTCACATTCATTTGGAAGCTCCAAAATATTTCTGTGGAATTGATATATATATATATTTCTATGGTGTATAGCAGCAGGTTCCCATCTAGATTGGCTTAGACAAGGAAGGATAGTGCTGATCATGAAAGAACCCAACAACGGCATTGACCAATTACCAGTCAATAGCCTGCCTCCCCAGAACATAGAAAGTCCTATAAGGCATCATAGTCACCAAACTGTATCACCATATGGGCCAGCACTTGAGCATAGCTCAGAAGGCACTGGGAACAATATTAGAGGACCTAAACACCAGTTGCCAAGTATACCAAGTGAGTGAGCTCATAGATACAGCAATTGTCCAAGACTCAAGGTCTAAAATCTAGATAGATCTGAATATATGCTGGATTTACTACAGGAAAGCCCACAATGCCATACACATGGAACTGTGAATGCCTGCTGCTACACAAAGGCAACAGGTAACTAAGAACCTTCCTCAAGAACTCAGTGGGACTTGAAAGACAACACTGGAAGTCAACTCATCAGTGGGAAAGAGGGTGGATGGGGTTTGGTGAGTATCTAACCACTCCCCTGGATGAAACCCAAAGCATTCAGGAGTACATCAGTAAGATGGCACCCAAAGATGAGCTGCCGAGAGAATGCCTGAGGCAGCAGCAGCAGCAGATATAGGAGGAAGATCAAGATGAGAAAGTGTTATGGTAAGCAAGATCCTGCAAGAGATGTACCATCAACAAATAGCTCAGATGACAAACACTGGGAAAGACAGCACTAAAGTACTGATCATAGCAGCACAAGAACAGGCCCTAATCACCAGATCCATAGAAGGATCTACCATGCTAGACAGGACCCAAGGTGTAGGTTATGCAGAGAGACAGTCCAGCCTATTCATTTTATATCAGGGGTGGGTTTCTACTGGTTCTGTCCGGCTCTGTAGAACCAGTAGCTCTGAAGAGCAGCAGTCATAGAACTGTTTCTATGTCTGCTGCTGTTTTGGCCCGCCTGCCTGCCCGGGCTCTTACCTGATCTTTATTTTCTGCTTTTTCAACTTCAGCTGCCGTGCGAGGCACAGCTGCGGTGGAAAAGCAGAAAAAAAGTTTTGTTTCAAATGCTGCTGACAAAGATTTACAGGCGCGCGTGCAGTGTGCACAGAAGCACATCATAAATCACCGAACATCATAAATCACCAAACCAGTAGTTAACCCTGTTGGATCCCACCCCTGTTTTATATCCCACCTTTATTATTTTTTACAAATAATTCAAGGCGGTAAACATATCCAACACACCTTCCTCCTCCTATTTTCCCCACAACTATGTGAGGTCAATTGCGCTGAGAAAGAGTGACTAACTCAAGGTCACCCAGTTGGCTTTCATGTCCAAGGCAGGACTTGAACTCAAAGCCTCTTGCTTTCTAGCCTGGTGCCTTAAACCAAACTGGCTTAGTGGCAGGGTGTAAGATGCAGGCAAGAACAGAATACACTGAATAGCTGTTAGCGAGCAGGCTGCATAGAAAATAGCCAGCAACTGTGCTGCTGTTGTCCTATCCCTTTAAGTCCTCATCCCAGCCAGCACAGCAATGGTGGCTATAAAAGCTGTGCTGAGATACAGCTGGGATTGGTGCTGTGGTGAGAGTTGTGTGTATGTAAAGATAAAGCAGCATTAAGCATGTAAAGTGGCTAAAAAGAGATACTTTTCTCCAACAATAGGACTTATAAGGAATACTAATTGAAGGAGCTGTAGTAGGAGTTGTAGTAGCAGTGGGGAAGACTGAAGTTCTGGTGAGTAATAACTGAAGGCTTGTGCATATGTGTTGCCCTGCATTGTGGTATTGGCTCTTTTGTGTTTTGAAGCCATTGACTTGGAGCCTGTGACAAAGCCACAACATCCCAAGTCCAGATGGAGATCCCACAAAAAGTTGTTAAGAATACCAGGGCTAAGATCCTGTGGGATATCCAGAGAGGCAGGTACTAGCCAATCGACCAGACATTGAGGATCATGTCACAGCAATATCAGGAAGGAGTTTGAGAAACTGGGTCTACAGGGTCTGAAGGAGGCACTAGAGAGGATGTGGAAAGTGTTCTGTATGCCCTTATATGGTCAATGAGTAGAGTCTGATAGCAGACTCCACTCATTGGTTCAGCCACCGGCGGGAGAATTGAAGCCCTGTCAGTGGCTGAAGCTTTGGATAGTGCCGGCTTTAAAAAGCCGGCGCCTGCCGCGGCTGAGCAGCTTTTTGCTTCAGTGCTAAAAATAAAGTGTTCTAGCGATACCACCGTGTCCTGCCTCTCCTTTACATGTGGTCCCACAAAATACTGGCGATGAGAGTGGGATCCTGAACTGCAGAGAGAACAAGGGGCACATTGTGGCAAGCCGACACCAGCACAGCAGACGAAGGAATGCCCCAGCCAAGCAGAATGACCCAACGCTCTACCAGTATGGCTCACTGACCCATGGCCATTCCGTTCAACCCCGCTAAAGAAAAGCGGTCATCCTATATGGGCCGCTTCAATTTACATCTAGAGGTAAATGGACTGCAATCCACCCCCGATTCACAGAAAAAAGTATTGTTCAAAACTTACTGTGATATCGAGATTTAAGAAATGGTGGATGCTTTGGTCGCCGATGACCTACAGACTGTTTCCTGGGAGGAGCTGCAACGCACCCTCAAAGGACACTATGGCCCCTCTTCTTCCTACCTGGCCAGCCACTATGATTTCTACATGCGGAGCCAGAAAGAAGGGGAAACAACGCTTTTGTGGCCGATTTGAGGAGGATCGCAAAGAACTGCAGGTTCCCAGACACTGATCTGGGACCGGATCATCCTCGACATGAGAGACGCTGCACTCCAAAAGAAGCTCCTGGCTCGTGAGGATGTCTCCTTCAAAGAAACCGTCGACAAGGCAAGGGCTGCCGAATCATTGGACAATTTGGCGGCATGGATATGAGGAACGGGGAATATCCATGCAACCACCTCGGATCGCCACCCATTGCCACATGAATCCACCTCCAAAGGCAGCGATGACGATGGGGAGGTCCACAAACTGAGGCCCAGCAAGCCCAGCGGAAAGACCGGAGCCGGAAGTGCGGTGGCTGCAGCAGGCACCATCACCATTCGGCCTGCCAGTTCTGAGACACCGTATGCCACAGATGTGAATGCCGGGTCACATTGCAGAGGTTTGCCGTGCATTGCAACCGGCCAGTAAGCAGGGCAGGAGACAATATGGCCACCAGAGCGGAGAGCGGAAGAACCTGGGTGGCACAAAATTCAAAAGAAGGGACAGCGGCAGAGAGGAAGAAGCTCACCTCACCTATGTAGGCTACGCCCAAGCCCAGGTGAAGCATACGGATGCTTTCGAGGCCAATAAGATTATGGCTACCATTAACATAGAAGGCAAGCTGTGCCGCATGGAAGTGGACTTGGGGGTCCTACATCTCCATGATCTCATGGGACACCCTAAAGTGGCTCCAACCCGAGCAACGGCATGACCAGCTGCTGCTGCAAGCCATCACACTGAGGGACTACCAGGGCTCTCGAATTCCTGTCGTGGGAAAGAAGATTGCCCGCGTGGAGTACAGCACATTCTCCGGGACCCTGCTGCTCACCATAGTTGACCGGGAACTTCCCAGCCTGCTCGGAAGGGAGTGGTTCCTGCCACTGTGGATAGGAATCACCAGAGTCCACGCAACGGAAGCCAACCTCCCCCCAGGCTGGCAGCATACATCACAGAGCTGGAGAAGAAATTCAGCGACGTGTTCGATGACTCCTTGGGCAAGTATAAGGGGACCCCTACCTCCTTCAGTTTAGACCTGAGTGTTGAACCAATCCATCTAAAGCCACGCCACATTCCTTTTGCTCTCCGACCAAAGGTGGAAGAGCAACTGGACAAATTGATAAGTCAAGCGGTCCTAGAGCCAGTAGACCACGCAAAGTGGGAGACCCCAATCATCACCCCAGTAAAGCCAGATGGGTCAGTTCGCATCTGTGCTGATTACAAGACCACTTTGAACAGGGCACTACAGCAAAGCGCCTACCCAGTGCCCGTGATACAGCCCCTTTTACACTCCCTGGGCCGAGGAACTATATTCGCCAAGTTAGACCTGGCCCAGGCCTACCAACAACTACCCGTCGATGAGGAACAGACCATAGTCACGCACCGGGGGGGCGTTCAAATGTAAGAGGCTCCAGTTTGGAGTCAGCATAGTGCCAGGCCTATTCCAAAGCATCATGGAATGGCTATTACACAACATACCGGGGGTGGTGCCATACTTCAATGATGTCATCGTCTCAGCAGACAATAGAAGCCAACTAATGGAGCGGTTGAGGACAGTCCTGGGCCGGTTCCAGGAAGTGGGGCTTAAGCTAAAAAGAAGCAAGTGTCACACAGCCGTGCCACAAGTGGAGTTTTTGGGGTTCCTAATAGACACCGTGGGCATCCGACCCACAACCAGAAAGCTAAAGGCCATTCGGGAAGCCCCCACTCCACAAAACAAGGCAGAGCTGCAAGCATTCCTGGGCCTGCTTAACTTTTACAATGTCTTCCTACCACAGAAGTCGACCATTGCGGAACCGCTCCAAAGACTGCTAGATAAGACGGCCCTTTGGAAGTGGGGGAAATGCGAGGCTGATGCATTTCAGAAAATCAAAAGCATCCTGACATCAAGCAGCGTGCTCATCCAATATAGTGAGAGGCTGCCTCTGACCCTGACATGCTACACATCCCCATTGGCGCCGTCCTCAGCCACAGACTACCCAACGGCACAGAAGCCCCCATAGTATATTTCTCTAAGACCCTCTCCAAGATGCAGCGAATTATAGCCAGATAGATAAAGAAGCGCTGGCAGCAGTCGCAGGGGTCAAGCGCTTACAAGAATACCTATGTGGAAGGCGTTTTGACTTGATTACTGACCATAAATCCCTGCTTGGCATCCTCGTGGGTGACAAACCCACACCGAATATACTGTCGCCGAGGATGCTAAGATGGACAGTTTTCCTGGCTGCTTACTGTTACCGCCTGATCCATAAGCCGGGAAAAGAAATCGCACACACCGATGGACTCAGCTGCTGTCCCCTTCCAGACCCAGCCGAAGACCCAGTGCCATCCACATCAGTACTGCTCGCAGAAAGCATAATGCCCGGATTGATTACATTGTCTGAAATTGCGAGACTGACAGGCCGAGACAGAATCATGGCGCAGATTTCGAACTGGGTACGGAGGGGATGGCCAGGGACAACCACGTGGGAGGAATACCAGCCTTATAAGAATAGACAGGCAGAACTGTCAATGCAAAAAGGCTGTTTACTGTGGGGAGACCGGGTAGTAATTCCCCCACCACTAAGAAACAAAATATTAGAACTACTGCACGAGGGCCACCCAGGGATAGTTAAAATGAAGGCCCTCACGAGAAGCTACGTATGGTGGCCCGGCCTTGACAAGGACATAGAAAACTGGGTTGCCACCTGCACACCCTGCCAGGAAACCAGACCGGCCCCACTGGTAGCTAGACCCAGAAAATGGGAAACGCCGACAGCACCCTGGGCCAGGGTGCATATTGACTTCGCCAGACCGTTCCACAGACAAACGTTCCTTATAGCCATGGATGCATACTCCAAGTGGTTGGAAGTAGTCATCATGAAGTCAACCACTACGGAGGCGACTATAAGGACACTCCAGAGGATTTTTTTTTTAATTCGCATTTATATGCCGCCCTTCTCCGGAGACTCAGGGTGGCTTACAATTTTTTATTTTTTTTTGGAGCACAACCCAATGCGCTCAGCAATAGCCTTCATTCCATTGTATATGCCTGCTTATTACTAGGGCTTTCTGGCCCTCCCAAGCAGCATTTTTTTTACAAAGTCAGCTTATTGCCCCCAACAATCTTAGGTCCTCAATTTATCTACCCCAAGAGGATGGAAGGCTGAGTCAACCTTGAGCCTGGTGGGATTCGAGCCTGCACTAATTGCAGACAGCTGGAACTAAGTGCTAGGCCTTTAACAGCCTGCACCACCAAGGCTCAATGACCCATGGTCTGCCAGATGTCCTAGTCTCAGATAACAGACCCCAGTTCACATCCCAACAATTTGAGGGGTTCCTGGCTGGGCTGGGGATCCATCACACACTGTCAGCCCCCGCGCACTGGGCCATGAATGGACAAGCGGAGATCATGGTCCGATCCACTAAGGACACCCTGCGGAGGATGGACCACGGGGACTGGCAGGAAAAGACTGACAGCATGCTATTGGCCCAACACACCACACCACGCACAACAACACACTGCAGGCCAGCAGAATTACTAATGGGCCGCAGACTGAGGACTATGCTCAACCGAGTCCACCTGAACTACAGCCCCGAGACCCCTCTGGATTCAACGGGAAAATGCAGGCAGTTCATGACAGGGGACCCGGTCTATGCCCATGGCTATACAGGAGGACCCACATGGGTACCGGCTAAAGTGACTGAAATTACGGGGCCCAAATCTTACCGAGTGGAGACAACTGAAGGAAGACTCTGGGAATGCCACATCGACTAACTACAGGGCCGGGTCCCAAATTCAGACAACTGGCCTAGCACCTGACACGCAGCACCCGCAACAGAGCAACCAGGGGAACAGATCCCAAACTGAATAAGAATAAACCACAGAATCTTACTGGGTGAAGAAGTAGTCTCGCGGTCTACGTCTGAGGCCTCAGGCTCGACGGTCTCGGCTGCGCCACAAGCAGAGTTCCAGAGTGTTCTCCGGGTGGGGACCGGAGCAGTGGCGGACCCAACTGATCGGGCCGCTGCCCCAGGAACAAGCGAGGTGCGCACGTCCAGTCGCACTCATAGAAGCCCCGCCTACTTATGTGATTACGTACAGTAGGCGAAACCGGATTGGTCGGCACGAACCAAGAGAGGAGGGGTGTTCTGTATGCCCTTATATGGTCAATGAGTGGAATCTGATAGCAGACTCCACTCATTGGTTCAGCCACCGGCGGGAAAATTGAAGCCCCGTCAGTGGCTGAAGCTTTGGATAGCGCCAGCTTTAAAAAGCCGGCACCTACCACGGCTGAGAAGCTTTTTGCTTCAGTGCTAAAAATAAAGTGTTCTAGCGATACCACTGTGTCCTACCTCTCCTTTACACGCGGTCCCACAAAATAGAAAGTAAAGGCCAAAGTAGTTCTAGTGGTGGTAAGGAGCACTTTTTCTTTACAACAATAAAAAATTGAAAAAGTATTGTGTCTTTGTTAAGTGACAATAGCACTGTGAACCCAATACTTTCAGAAACCCCCTTTTGGAATCAAGCCTGAACTGTTACACAACCCTAAAGTCTATATTTGTGTCTTATTTTCCTTTTCCCATATCCCATCTTCTTCCATACATACACAAACATAGTGGTTATGCATATGTAACATTGCTTTCTCAGAAGTGGAAGCAAGAATGTACACTTTTGAGACTTGTTTTTTGATTTTGAAATGAATATGATACAATATCGGAAATGATAAAATCTCAATCAAAATTTACCACGCTCTTTCCTAAAAGACCAAATAAAAGTTTTTAAATACACTAAAGTCTTGTTTGCAAAGGTGCATATGATCAAGATGAGGATTTACAATATTTTAGAGAGTTGGGAAATGCACTGTACATCTAAATAACTTGCTTTCCTCTTTATGATGTCACTTTTGGCCTATGTCTATAGTAGGCAATATATTTTTCCAGAATTCTTTGATACATTAAACTTGATTTGCTGTCATTTGAGGTTCCCCCAAAGCTACAGTATGTTGTAAAATGCTCTCTGTACCATTAAAAACATTCAGTATACTCAAATCCCATTTGTGTCATCATTTTGCATGGTCTACTCATTGCAAATTATCAGCCACTGAATATTATCAGCCTCTCCAAATGTGTTAAATACATGCATCAGCAATAAAAAAGTTAAGTCCTCTAGTTTTGCTGTTGCTTTTACTGTGCAAATGTTCAGTTGTAACCTACAGTAGTAGATATATTAAATGATTTTTAATGATGATTCAGAAAAATATCTGAGTAGGAAATACATGATATGGGCACAAATATCTGAAGAAATAAAATTCATAAATTTTTCCACGGTTAAATGTGTAATTATTTCATAAGCTGAATATGAGTACAAGTGATGTAATACAATTTAAAAAGAAATTAGCAACTGAATTACATGTAGAAACAGATTTAAACATTTTTGTGTGAGCTCTTAAAAAAGACAAAAATTTTATAT
Source organism: Naja naja (assembly GCA_009733165.1). Classification (NCBI taxonomy): domain Eukaryota; kingdom Metazoa; phylum Chordata; class Lepidosauria; order Squamata; family Elapidae; genus Naja; species Naja naja. Next base: position 172,641,584 of record CM019150.1, read on the forward strand.
AATTGCAGAACATTTGCATTTGTATTACAGTAATAAAATGCAAAAAAGGTTGGAAAGAAAAGATTGATTTGAAATTTTATAGCAAGTAAAGTTAATATATAAAAGCCAGTTTAGCCTACCAGTTGAAGCACTGAAGAAGTAGAAAAATCTTCAGTTTTAATTTGGCCTTGGGCACAAAGTCAAGTAGCTAAGTGACCTTGGGTCTGTCTGTGGAAAGAACACAGCAGAAAATCATTTCTAAAATTGTCAAGTAAACTCGATGGGCTTATCCATAAAGTAACCAAATCTATCAATTAAATTTAACATACTAAATCACACATTTGCAATATATATCACAATCAAATTGGAAAAATGTGACATCACTAGTAGGATGAACTAAGCTTTCATAGTTGCACTGCTTTTACAAAACTTTGTGATCCAGGATGAGCTCGTTTCCTCTAGAAGGCAGTGTGTTGTGATATCGTATGTAAATACAATGGATTACATCATTTATGTAGTTGTGTGAGTCTGTGAAGACCCATGTGGCATTGCTTGTCTTCATTGCTCTTCATGGAGACCCTGGAATGTGACAAAAGCCCTTGGATGTTCAGCTATTAGTGGGCAACTGTATGCAGGCAAAATTACCTAGAGCACATCTAACTTATATTTTTGACAAATTGTTATGGCTACTGTAATTTCTATTGATTTGTGGTATTTGGTATTGTGAAAATTTAAAACATGAACTCATTCAATAGCAGAGCACGGCGGAAATTAAGAGAAAGGAGAACCTGTTTATTTATTCTTGGATACAGAACGCAATAATGTGAACGTCCCTATTCCTTTTCTGATGAGTCAACACTTCGTGGCAAATGTTTTCCTTGTTTCATTTGCCATTACCAATTAAGCGAAGTTATGAAACAAGGAATAACTTTAAGGCACCCTGAAGCATAACACAGCCGAAAGTAAAAGTGAGCTTCACAGCTTACCACCGACTTTCCCGCCTAGAACAGCCATTTCGGGAGGGGAAGGAACGTTTCCTTTCCATGACGTCCCACCCAATCTAACGACTGGGTGCACGTGCTAGATAGAAAGCCAGAGGCGTGCAGTTTACGCCTGCGCTCTGCGATGCTACATAAATGAGAGAGAGAGACCAAGCGAGCTGGCGTTCTTACTTTCTGGCGGGGTGGGGATGGGATGTAAGCTGTGGAAGGCTTAGCAGGGGCCCGCCGCCGCTCATAGGTGTAGCACCACCCGCAGCGGCACGTGCCGTTTGTTTTCTCCCTTAAGCTTCTGGTTGGTGGCCCGGGGATCCCCACGTGCATGCCTGCGAAGAAGAAAAGGGTCAGCGGCGGATGCGTGACCGTGTGGTTGTTTGCCTGCGAGCTGGGGACTCTCCTGCTGGTTTTGCCGCACCGCCAACTGCGGAGCTTTTGCTCAGCTCCCGAGCACCTTTGGCGGCTGCTATGCTGTGGAATAACTCGGACTGCGCCTCAAGCTCTAGTCCTGTGCCCTCCGGTGCCTTTTCCCTCCTTCATGACTGCTCCTTCGCCGGTGGCGGCAACCGTCCTGGGGAGGGTCATGGCCCCTGGGCCTCCGGAGCATGCTGCTTTGGCAGCCGATCCCCCCGTGAGCGCGGCTAGCGGGAAGCAGGAGCCCCGGGCAGTGCTGCCCGCTCAGAGAACGGTTGCCTCTCCCTCCTGTCGGGCGATACCCACGGGCAGCCCTGCTGGGTTGTTCCTGAATCCTGTAGGCGCCAGGCTTCCCCTTAGTTTCGTCCCATCCTTCGCCCTTCAACCCCGAGTGCTGCCTGCTGCTCCCATAGGAATGAAACTCGCCTCCTCGACTCCGGGTCAGCAGTCTAGCAACATGGGTGTGAGGCAGCCAGTCCCTCCCTCGGGAGGACCCAAATCCGCACAAACGACAATACAATTGCCTGCTAATTTTCAGATCCCCCAAGGTAAGCAGCTCCCTTTTTGGACCGTCCGTTTGATCTTAATTATGGCTCTTCTGCACCTCCCTATATAGGCTGAGTCAAAGTTACGGTGAATTTTGAAGCACCCGAATGATGCTGGATTCTGCGAAGTTTTACTCTGTCAGAACCTTTTTCTAAAAACCGGATATATAAAAACCATGTGTGGAGTAGTGCAGCTATAAACTTCTTCCATGGTCGATTTCATATTTAGCAAGTTGTATTCACGATTTCTTGAACAATATTAGACCTTTTGAAATGTGGGGGGATGGAGAAGAGAAGAAAGGGTCCAGATATTTAACATTTCTCAGTGTATCTGATTCAGACCAGTCTTCTGAACTGCACTAAATTACTCACCCAATTTGTATCCAAATTCTCTAAATTGTACTTGGGCAGCTTGGGCAGAGACTTTGTTTTTGCACATCTTCAGAAATACCCCAAATGTAGGACAGCTCAGTTTTACAGAGTTCTCAACATTTTCTAATTGTAGTACTAAATATTGTATATCAGTTCCTTTGAAATGTGTGTGATACAGTGAAATATTGGGAATAAGGGTCAGGGTTCTCAGTGTGTCAAAATAGTCTTAACCATGGTCTTTCATTCCTAAAAGTCCAAACAATAGGAAGGTTCAGGTGTGGATTTAAGAGTTTTAGAAAGTTGAGAAAGACTGTGTATGACTAGATAACACAGTTATTTCTTTCCCTCATTTTCCAGGTTTAGAAATGTTTAAAGTAAATTATAAGAAAAATTAGCAGTTACATTCTTAAATCTAGAATAAGATTTATATGTTTTAGGGTGCAAAAATAATTATATCTCTGAAATAAACACAAATTTACTGAATATGTTTATCAAGCATTCCAAATATTTGCAAGAGTATTTTTCATGTGCAAACCAAAGTTTTGAGGCAATAAGTAACTTTTAAGGTATGCATCTATGTCTTCCATTGGCTTCTTTTTTATTGCCACTTATTTTTTCCCAAACATCAGGGTCTTTCCTTGTATTATCAATTCAAAATAACCAGGTATTAGATTTATTATTACCTTCCATTGTGCAACTTGGTTTTACTCCATCTAAATCTTATATGATCTTATATGATTTACTTTTGCTCTATATCAACAATTTTTTCAACACGCCAAATGCTTTCCCCCTTTTTGAGAGTCTAGCTTTACTGCCATGTAAAGCCATAGGTTGGGCAGTACAGTATATAACATTCCTGTGAGCTTAGAAAAATGCAGTCTGTTCCTATGTTAATTTCTTCTCTTGTCTCTTTGCATTCAGTTGTCATTACCTGTTAAAACCAATCAAGGCTTTAAAATTATTGCTGTCATGTTCTGTTCTTTCACTTCCAGTAACATATTTTACTTCTAGCCAAATCAGTAGCATTATCAGGATATCTGAAATTGTTGAAGTTTCTCCTAGGATTTTTAATGCCAATTTCTATCTTTTCTATTCCAGCATTTCTTAGAATAAATTTGATGTTACATTTAAAAAAGCTGACTGTATACAGTCTTACTTTGATGCCATTATTTCTGTCTCAATTCTGAACTTTCAGTTTCTCCAAACTTTATTTTAACTGTTGTTTTCTGTTCATCCAATAAGTTCGCCCATGATTTTAACAACTATCTACAATTTTTAGTAGTTTATGTGAGATAAATGTAATTGTTTGGTTTACTGGTCTTTTTTTGGTAAAGAAGTATAAATTGATCTTTTGGTTTGTTGTCACAAAAATATCTTAGTTATTAAATTTAAATATGTAATAATTGTAAAAATTAACAATTTCCAAATAAAAATCCATTATATCAGGGGTTTCCAACCTTTCCGACCTAAGGGACCATTAAATTCATAATTTTAAATCCCATGGACCACTAATATCTGCCTAATGACTGGCTGGGTGGGTGTGGCTAGGTGATCATGTGACATCGAGTGTGGCCAACTCAATGTCACTCACATTGAGGGGTGCCTCACTGGCCTCTACTCACCCCTCCCCTCCCAGCCATTCCTCACTTGCCCGGCCAGACTCCTTAGGGCCCCAACAGGAAGCAGTTGTTGGAGCTAAGCAGCCCCCATGAGAAAGAGTTGGCAAAACAGCTGGCTCACTTCAAATTGGATCTGACTGAGAAAGGGGCTCAGCAGAAACACCTCACTGAGAACTACGAGCTTAGGTTTTCCAAGAAGAGGGAAGACCTGTGGGAGTGCAAGGCCAGGTACCAGCACCTGGACACTCAGTAGACTGAGATGGTCAGCCAGTTCCAGGCCATGATGCAGTCCCCCTGGAACAAAACCAGTGGCCCTGCCCTCCAGCCTTTGGCCAAAGTCCCGCACCAGGAGGCTGAAGCAGACCCCAAGTCGGAATTTCTGCCCCCTTCGACCCGCACAAAAAAATCCTGAAGGGGGAGACTCTGCAGTAAAACAAACATTCATTGTATGTATCTGGCCCAGGGATCATAGTCTGAGGACCCCTGATTTAGTTCAGTATAAAAAATGCAAATAATTTTTCTGGGGACCACCAAAAAATTTTTGTGGACCACCAGTAGTCCATGGACTACCAGTTGGAGACCCCTGCATTATATCATGATTAGTAGATTCTGGCACAATAACTTGATATATCTTTTATATTTGAAAATTAAAATCTGTTTTGAGATCTCCTTAGTGCTTCCGAGTTTGGTTGGTTTAATGCAGACATTTTCATTACACAAACTAGGTAACATCAGTGGTAATAGGGAGTGGGGTTTGCTCTCAGTTTATATTCTAGTGGTTTGCCATGTCAGCATTGCTAGAAGTGGCCTTGGTAGTTTTTTGGTTGGGCTGTTTATTGTTAGCTTGTTTGGCAGTTCTTTTTGTCCCTTTTTGGCTTGTACATTGTCTCTTGAATGGTTGTAGATGTACCTATTGATGATCAATTTGTTAGAGTGCCAGACTTCCTGGTATTCTCTAGTGTTTTCAGACTTGGCTTGGTCTAGGATGATTACAGTTTCCAGTTGAAACTATGGTTAAGTCTGTCCATGTGTTGTAAAACTAAAGAACTTTTATCTTGTCTTCTGACTGCTAGTTGGTGTTTATGGATGTGTTCTGCTAGTTTTCTGCCTACATAGATTGTCCTACATAGTGGCTATTACAGGTGAAACTTGAAAAATTAGAATATTGTGCAAAAGTTCATTTATTTCAGTAATGCAACTTAAAAGGTGAAACTAATATGAGATAGACTCATTACATGCAAAGCAAGATAGTTCAAGCCGTGATTTGCCATAATTGTGATGATTATGGCTTACAGCTCATGAAAACCCCAAATCCACAATCTCAGAAAATTAGAATATTGTGAAAAGGTGCAATATTCTAGGCTCAAAGTGTCCAACTCTAATCAGCTAATTAAGCCATAACACCTGCAAAGGGTTCCTGAGCCTTTAAATGGTCTCTCAGTCTGGTTCAGTAGGAATCACAATCATGGGAAAGACTGCTGACCTGACAGTTGTGCAGAAAACCATCATTGACACCCTCCATAAGGAGGGAAAGCCTCAAAAGGTAATTGCAAAAGAAGTTGGATGTTCCCAAAGTGCTGTATCAAAGCACATTAATAGAAAGTTATGTGGAAGGGAAAAGTGTGGAAGAAAAGGTGCACAAGCAGCAGGGATGACTGCAGCCTGGAGAGGATTGTCAGGAAAAGGCCATTCAAAAGTGTTGGGGACTTTTACAAGGAGTGGACTGAGGCTGGAGTCAGTGCATCAAGAGCCACCACACAAAGACGGATCCTGGACATGGGCTTCAAATGTCGTATTCCTCTTGTCAAACCGCTCCTGAACAACAAACAACGTCAGAAGCATCTTACCTGGGCTAAAGAATAACAGACCTGGTCTGTTGCTCAGTGGTCCAAAGTCCTCTGATGAGAGCAACTTTTGCATCTCATTTGGAAACCAAGGACCCAGAGTCTGGAGGAAGAATGGAGAGGCACACACTGCAAGATGCTTGAAGTCCAGTGTGACGTTTCCACAGTCTCTGTTGATTTGGAGAGCCATGTCATCTGCTGGTGTTGGTCCACTGTGCTTCATTAAGTCCAGGGTCAACACAGCCGTCTACCAGGAGATTTTGGAGCACTTCATGCTTCCTTCCACAGACGAGCTTTATGGGGATGCTGACTTCATTTTCCAGCAGGACTTGTCACCTGCCCGCACTGCCAATAGCACCAAAACCTGGTTCAATGACTGTGGGATTACTGTGCTTGATTGGCCAGCAAACTCACCTGACCTGAATCCCATAGAGAATCTATGGGGCATTGCCAAGAGAAAGATGAGATACATGAGACTGAACAATGCAGAAGAGCTGAAGGCCGCTATTGGAGCATCCTGGTCTTCCAGAACACCTCAGCAGTGCCATAGGCTGATAGCTTCCATGCCATGCCGCATTGAGGCAGTAATTGCTGCAAAAGGGGCCCAAACCAAGTACATGCATGCTTATACTTTTCGGAGGTCCAATATTGTTCTATGTACAATCCTTGTTTTATCGATTGCATGTCATATTCTAATTTTCTGAGATTGTGGATTTGGGGTTTTCATGAGCTGTAAGCCATAATCATCACAATTATGGTAAATCACAGCTTGAACTATCTTGCTTTGCATGTAATGAGTCTATCTCATATATTAGTTTCACTTTTTAAGTTGCATTACTGAAATAAATGAACTTTTGCACAATATTCTAATTTTTCGAGTTTCACCTGTATATTCCTTTCACTGCATATTGTAGATGACTTCTATTTTTTCTTCTGGAGCTGCTGGGTGTTTTGGCTTACTTAGGATGTTCTTCTAAGGATGTTCTTCTCTTTCCTTGCATAGCATTGTTTTAGCCAACTCAAATGCAGAATTGGAATGTCAACCCTACAAATAGATCAAGAAACCAATGTTGTATAGGTGTAAAACTTTTATTAGAATGGCTGTAGTAGAATATTTCAAGTTTGTGTTTCCTCTCCTTCCCTTTTATTTTCATGGGAATTAAGTGAAAACCTGCAGATCAGCAAGGCAGCAAGATTAGTCTTCCAAATAAAAACAATTAGAATCACAAGAAGGGAGATGGCATTTATAGGAATTGACTTCTGGAAAATTTTACTCAATCATAATAAAGAAGCACAGTGTCTCCTTGGCTAAAGAGCTCCCATTTTAGTTGTGTTTTGTAGGAACACACTATTTTGAGCAATTGGTTATTATTGTAATCCTCCTTGTGCTGTTTAAGCAGTATCAACAGAGGATAGGATGATGTGGAATTCTTGTGGAATTAGGATGCTAATTTTCTCACCTGTAAACATTGATCACACAGGAGATAGCTGAGAAACTGTTCCTTGTCTAAAATACTAATTTTGGATCTTTCTGTGAAACATGCCTGTTACTGGTTAGACTGATACTGTCAATTTCATAACTTCCTCTCTATTCAATTCCATATTCTTCTGTCTCTGATATATGCAATTTGGATTTTTACCTGACTATTGTTCTTTCCATTATTGAGGCACACTATAAGGTCTCCACTGCAGAAATACTTAAGTAACTCAAATTTTCCTTGCACTGTACTATTTTCACAGATGGAATAGCCTAGGGAATATTTTTTAACAGAAATAATAGTTTTAACTTGATTGTTTCTCAATATGCATATTCTTTCTGCCATATGATAACCAGCAGCCCTTGGTGCAATCTTTATTTCTAGGTTTGATAACCAAAGAAAGGAATATGGTACACTTCCAAATAGTGCATAGTTATAGTTGAGGGCTACATACAATTTATATTAACCAACTGATGAGTTAAGTTAGAATGAGAGAGTGAATGGCTCAAAGTCTCCCAGGGATCATGTCAGATCTTAAACTTGGATCTCTTGATTCAAGCCTAGCACTTTAACAATATATCTTTGCAGCCATGAAAGGAAGCATGAATAACAATTGTTGCAAGTCTGTTGAATTTGATTTATACATGGTCATTTTTCATCTGTTGCTTTATTCCATTTATTTATTCCATCTGATGTTCATTTGGTTTTAAAGCAATCTATTAAAAAATCAGCACATTGTTCCTAGGACATGCATTTTAATGCACTTTTCATAAAGCATTTTTTTACCAGAAGCTTACTTTATAATTTTTATACTTGCTTCTCACTTTCCCTAATCAGTCACTAAAACCAGCCCACTGGGCACCTTGCCTCAATCTCAGGAGCTATGTTGATACAACTGTATTTATTTATGAAATCTATAGGCTATTTAAATCTATCATAGCTCTGGGCATGTCAGCACCAGGGAAATCAGAAGATTCAGGCAGTTCAAATGTGTATAAAGATCTATTGTAAGCTTAAGATCTCTACAAGAATATGAACTACTAATAGTCAAGGGAAATTAGCAGAAGTTAAGAATATAACTTAACTAGGAATTCTAAGTGGGCTGCACTTAGAGCTCTTGTGAGTGTGAAAGGACTTGTGACTGATGACGCATTCCACTCCTCCCTCAGGGTCAGCCTCGTCATCTCCAGCTTATAAAATATAACAATAAAAACTAATTATGCATCCTTTAGAATAGGGGTGTCAAACTTGTATTATGACGACATCATCACATGACATATTGCAGCTTTTTCCCCTTAACTAAACCAGGTGTGAGCATGGCTAGCACGTGATGCATCTGGCCCATGGTCTGCGAGTTTGACAGCCCTGTCTTAGAAGAAAAACATTTGGTGGAAAGCAACTATATAATGACCAAATGCCACACAAAGAGTCTGCCTTCACTCTGACCCAAAATTTGAGGGAAGAGCAAGGCCATGGAAAGCTCAGTGCTTAACAACAATAATTGGGACTGGCAACTCCATCATTAAGCGATTTGGTCGTAAAATCAATGTCATTTGATTGGACCAACTTACAACAGCAAGTTGCCATTGTTCGTTTATTTATTAAATTTATTTGCTTCCCATCTCAACCACAAGATGACTCTGGGTAGCTTATAGTGTTAAAAATAAAACAATGCAACAGTATGTATACAACAAAAGTAAATGCTATAAAAATACAAATAAAGTTAAAAGATGGAGAGGACGGAGTAGACTGAGCAAGGGTGAGGTGGGATCTGTTATTAACCTGTCAACCACCTCCAGTACGGCCTTTGAAGCCCCAGGCCAACTGGCAGAGCCAGGTCTTCAAGCCCTTGGGGAAAGTCAGGTGAGTGGAATCCAACCTCATTCCTTGGGAGAAGATGTTCCAAAGAACAGGAGCAAATTGGTAAGCAAATGGTTGTTAGGCATAATTTCACACTTTGCATCTTCCTGTAGGCTTCCCCAGTGACTTTTATTCATTGGAAGCCAGCAGTGAAGGACACAAATGATGATCATGGGATTGTGGGATATTGCAGCCGTCACAATTATAAGTTGTAAGCAAACATCCAGATTGTGATCACATGACAGTGGGAAAGTTGCAATGGCCACCACTACAACTCTCAGTCATAAATCTTGTTCAGTGCCATCTTAACTTTGAACTGTCACTGTTGCTGAACAAGTGGTCATTAAAGAAGGACTACCTTACATATAAAGCTCTAAAAGCCCCAAAGCCTGTTCTGATCTCCTTTTCTGCCTGCCCAACCCCATTTTTTTAAAAGAAAACATATCTTGTAAAAATAATACAAATATGAAATAGCAGTTTAATTATACATGTATATTTGTATTTGTAAACCAAACAAAATTTTCTCCAGTGATACAGTGGGATAGAGCTAACAAACTCTTGAAATACTTGAATGTTGTATTTTATTTGTACCAGTAGGTGGCAGTGTTCTATAATCTACAATTTGATACACAATATTAAAAGTTATTCTCAATCTTGCATAAAGTTTGCATTCTTTTGTCAGTAGAAGACAAATAGGAAAAACGTATACCTTACATCATACCTTATGAATATATTTCTAACATTTAATACAGAATCACAATCCTGGTATAATATAATTACAAACTCACTGTACCACATTTACAGAGTAGGGCTTGTTTCTAAGTTTATTATAATCAAAGCATTTGAACAAAATCATTAGTAGGCAATAGGATTTTGTTCAGGGTTTCTTTTTTGTTAATAGTTTTCATTAAATATTTTCACATAAGTACAAAATACATATGAAACTATATACTGAAAGAAAAAACAAAAGATAATAGAAGTAGAAGAGAGAGTACTGGTAGAAAGAAAGAGATATTAAGCTATTTTCAGTCTTCTTTGTAGCAGTTACAAACAAATGCATTATCTGTCCTTCCTCCTTAAAGTTACAACTTGCTTTTCTTTTTCTCATACTCAACTTGTTTTATTTAGCAAATCTGAAAATCATCAAATGCATGTTTTTCCATTTTCAGCATAAAGCCCAGAAGAGGTTTCCAGTCTTTTATAAAAGTAATTCCTATCACTGAATAACAGGTCATTTTTCACCATTACTGCATATTCTGCCATCTTTATGATCTATTACTCTGTTATGGATATTCAGCATTTTTCCACCTTTGTGCTTATACCAGTAATAATATTGCGGCAGTTACCACATACAATATTGGTCTTCAATACATTTACTCTAATTGGCTGTCCATAAACCCCAATAAGAATACTTATTGTATCATCTGAATATATTCTTTGTATAATTATATATATTTGAATCCAATACTTTGCTTTTTTGCAAGCCCCCACTATAACTCATTTTCAGTAGTGAATAGAAGTACTTTTATATATCTTTGATAATGCCTTTGATAATGTCTGCTTATGTGCAATCATGTCATACATGTTCCTTCTTAAATTGAAATGCAATGTGAATTTCAGTGTTTTAATCCACATTCTCTCCCATGTGTATGTTATAACCAAAAATTATAACTCATTTAATCATGCGTCCCATCACTTATTCTGTTTGAAATCTCTGAAAATTTTTATACATTTTAACAATAACATGTTCATCATTTGTACATACCAGTAATACAATTTCAAATTCTGTTTTATGTTCAATCCCAGTTTCCTTTTTACTTATATTAAATGACTCTTAATTATTTACATGAAAACCATTGAAAATTAAATCTTCCTGCAGTCAGTTGTTCTCTTGATTTCATCATAAGTTGTCCATCTTCTTGTACTAACAACTTCTAATATGTTAACCATTTGTCTTTTTCCATTGTTTCTTTTTTATAAAATGCTTCTTGTGCTCAAACCATTAAGGTATTTTTGAGTATAGCCTGGGTTTATCTATATACCATACCCTTAAAATAGCACTAATTTTTTTTCACTTAGTATATAGTATGTGAAATTAGGTTTGACATGGAGCATTCATATGTTAACCATCTTTACTTTGCATTAAAATTAGAAATAACCCGAGCTGACAAGCTTGATAATACTTAAAAGTACTGTATAAGGCTCTTGGGACCTTTCTAACTGTGAAGAACTGTGAGCAAATTAATTCTGAATTTGCTTGTTGCTTAAATATGCTTGATGGTTTTTTGTGAAGTGAAAATATTAGGCACATTTATTGTAACTAGCTGTGAATCTGCAAAAAGTGTAGTCATCTATAATTTTAAAAGGCTCCTAGAGAAATATGCTGTACTATTGCACAGAAGTACTACAATATTGCAGTATTTCCTATCTTAACATAACTTCTGGCCTAAATACAATAAAGGGTGGCATTTCTTTCACTTTATATTTTCCTATGCTCAAAGTAATTATTCGTTATTTGGTAAAGATGAATAATGGGAAATCTGACATTATTTTCTCACACAGGAATGATTCTGGTCAGAAGTAATACCGGTCAATTAATGTTGATATCTCAACAAGCATTACTACAAGCTCAGAGTCAGACCTCAAATAATACCAGTGTAAGATCCTCAATGCCTCCAACTGCACCTACCATCAAAATTCAGCCTGTACAGGTAATTCCATACCATGAATTCCTTAAATGTTCTTGCTGTCCTTGGTGCCTGTAAGAATTAGATAGTGTGAGTTTAGGCTTTGTGAAAACCAAGGCATCAGTTTAACTCTTAACAGTGTCCAACCAGTCTTCCAGTATTTTGACTTTTTATGCATTCCTTGAAAAATAAGAAAATGACAAGTATTAGTTTTTGTCATTATTGACCTTTACAGAAATGTTTTAGACCAAACTTGATAGCTTTAAGACTTGTGGACTTCAACTCCCAGAATTCCTCCTCCAGTCATGTTAGTTTAGGAATTTTGGGAGTTGAAGTTCACAAGTCTTAAACTTGCCAAGTTTGAAGACCCTTGTTTTAGACCCTCATACTGGACCCATAAATATCCTCAGAATGAAGATAATAACTGCTTTATTTGAAAATTGACCTACAGTTCTAAATGTGATTAAGCAGTGGTGGCATAGCGTACCAGTGTGTTAGAACAGATGATGGGAATCCATTTTCCCAGCTTGAACTGTGGTAAATTGGTATGTTGTGACTGCCTACATCCTCCTTAGCAGCCAGTTTGAGACACTGCTCCTAGAATGCTTTCAAAATATGTTCCCCTTCCCCACAAATTGCTCTCTTCTTTGCTGTTATAATGCAACTTTGTGGATATGGAATTGCAAGGCCCTTAGAATTAATCTGATGTAGGATTTCTTTTGCTTTTTCTAGTACAATTTGTCTATAAGTAAGAAAGTGCAACAGAAGCATTTTTTCAGTTACTGCTGCTGTTACTGTTTTCACATGATAAATATTTGCAGTTTTAAAAATATTTTCTTGTATATAAGGCAGCATGAATGTGTATTTGAATAATGTCATAAATGCAACTTAACTCTACTCTAACCTTTTGTATTACCCTGAGTGCTATAACATTTGTAATAACAGTCAAAGAAGTTTACAACTTACACAAAAATAGAAAAAAGTGTGTATAGGGGGAATCTACTATTTATATGCTGAAGCAGATAATTTATTTCCAGTTGGTAAGGAACTTTCATTGACTACTAGCTGGAAAGTGATTTCTTTTTTCCATTACTTCTGTTTCTTTATTTTATTGAAAGAGTTCTGGAACTCAGGTACTTAAAGTACTAACGGCTCCTGTTAAAACGCTATCTTGGGCAACTCATTCTATTACTTCTACTGTTAAGAAGCCTGCTGTAATTCAGGTATGATTTGCATTCTGTTTTCTGATTTTTAGTTTTATAACTTAACATATTTATTACTGTAGTTCACAAATCTAAAGAAAAAACTGTGGTTTTATTTAGCAAATCTGAAAATCATCAAATGCATGTTTTTCCATTTTCAGCATAAAGCCCAGAAGAGGTTTCCCGTCTTTTATAAAAGTAATTCCTATCACTAAATAACAGGTCATTTTTCACCATTACTGCATATTCTGCCATCTTCATGATCTATTACTCTGTTATGGATATTCAGCATTTTTCCACTTTTGTGCTTATACCAGTAATAATATTGCGGCAGTTACCACATACAATATTAGTCTTCAATACATTTACTCTAATTGGCTATCCATAAACCCCAATAAAAATAATTATTGTATCATCTGAATATATTCTTTGTATAATTATATATATTTGAATCCAATACTTTGCTTTTTGCAAGCCCCCACTATAACTCATTTTCAGTAGTGAATAGAAGTACTTTTATATATCTTTGATAATGCCTTTGATAATGTCTGCTTATGTGCAATCATGTCATACATGTTCCTTCTTAAACTGAAATGCAGTGTAAATTTCAGTGTTTTAATCCACATTCTCTCCCATGTGTATGTTATAACCACAAATTATAACTCATTTAATCATGTTCATCATTTGTACATACCAGTAATACAACTTATTACCGTAAACAACATATTTATTATCATAGTTCACAAATCTAAAGAAAAAACGGTGGTTTTAAAATATGCAGTTCCAGATATTTTAGACCTATGTGTCTTTCTCCACTGCAAACAGCCTATATAAATTATTTCTGATCAATATTGCTCAAAGCTTGTCTATAGGGAGTAACAATTCTAAGTTTCTAATGACGTGCAGCAATAAGATGATCAGCCTGATCAGGTGTTATAGATTCTCTGCTTCTCAGAGCTAATGAAATTTGTAACATTTTTTGTAGATATACCTGTGCTTGTAGTAGCCATAGCTTTAGGTGTTCTGTCTTTATATTTGTCTTTGATTTGAGCAAAATGAAACTGGCTCTTCTTGCTTGCTATAAGAATTGGATAAGCCAGAAGTAAGTATGCCCTTGCTTTCTTCAGTCTGGAATCCCTTTACAAGCCATCAGACTACTAGCAAACCACCTCCTGAAAAAATAAAGTAAGCATTTAGCATGATACGGAGCATTGAATCAAATAAGGGGATACAATCTGGGAAGGGAGGGAGCAGATCAGTAGCACAATCAGCCACTAAGTCATGGCTAGCTATGGTTTTTTGCTGGCCTTCAGTGTGAACTAGTATCCCAGGTGCCTTTGCAGTGGCTGCCCTGCCAGTAATTTTGTGAATTGAAAAAGAAAAGCAAAACTTTTCTTTTATTAGCTTGATTATCCTATGGTGATATGATTGTGCCTATAAGATGTAAAAGTTGAGAAAAGACCAAGATGATGTATGGAGTCATTTGGCAGCTAATCCTGCCTTCTGTCTCTTACATACAGAGGCCAAGATGTGAGACATTAATCGCCAATTATTTCCTTATTTGGACTTGTATAACGCATAGTGTTCTGATTTAGACAAATAAAAATATAATAAAGCATGGGTATAGATTGTAGCAAAAATTTTCTAGTTAAATTCAGTTTAACCCAGGGGCTACTTTTAGGTAATTGTACTTCCCTTAACCAGATCATGCCATGCAAATGAGGTGTCTGTATGAAATCCTGGAAAAGGAATTGCCCAAAGACAAAAAAGGTAGGACAGAGAAACTTGGATGTAGAAAATAAAAGTTAACACTAGTTGTTCTCTTCCTTCTCTTTTAGAATTCATCCAATAATTCTGAAAACAAAATATCATGTAATAAAATAAAAAAAACAATATTACAGTCTAAATAACATAAATTAGCCCTGTAAAAAGACTGCCTTAAAAACCAGTCTAGCATCCTCAATTTAGTTTTAATTAATGTGTCAGAATTAGTGTGGCTGTGACCTTTGCTAAATGCAGAAAAAGTAGTCTTCTGAATCTTTCCCAGGGTGATAACAAAGCTTGGTTACTCTTGCAAAGTACAGATAGTCCTCAACAGTTTAACCCAAAACTTCTGTTGCCAAACAAGACAATTGTGGTGGGTGTGGCTAGGTGGTCATGTGACTGGGATGGGCGTAGCTAGGTGGCCATGTGATTGGCAAACCAAAAATAAGTGATGCTCACTTTATGATTTTTGCCCCATTTTACAACCTTTCTTGTCACAGTTGTTAAGTGAATCATTGCAGTTAAGTTAGTAACATGGTTGTTAAGTGAATCTGACTTCCCCATTGACTTTGCTTGTCTGAAGGTTACAAAAGCCCAGGAGACTGCAACTGTTACAAATATGAGTCACATGCCAAACATCTGAATTTTGATTTATGTGACCATGAGGAATGGTCATAAGTATGAAAAACAGTTATAAGTCACATTTATTGACTTTATTACAGTGCCATTGTAAGTTTGAACGGTCACTAAACGAACTATTGTAAGTTGAAGACTACCTGTAAACCCTGTCTCAAATACTAATTTAATATACAGTTCTTTAAGAGGTCATGCATCAGTCAAAGGAAAATTCACTCTCACGGAAATAAGTTTTGTTATACAGTAACATCTGTGTTGATCCTGCCAGGAATGTTGCAAGTAACTTGTATGTTGAACTTGAATGTCTTTCAGTCTGGAGCATCACCAAATATTATAGGCTCGACAACAAAGTCATCAGTTGCTGGATCATCAGCAAAGCCTCCTGTTTCTGACTCTAGTATGTTGGTTTTCACTTCAAAACCAGTTGCTGATACAGATGACCCCAAAGTCACCCAGTCTGTCAGTTACGCAGTAAGTACAAAATAGGCTAGCGCTGCAGAAATAGTAATTTCCTAAGTGTTTGATCTAAGTCACAATCTTCTGTTTTCTTGTCAGGAAATGCTGGAAAATGTGAAAAAGTGCAAAAACTTCCTTGCAACACTAATAAAGCTGGCCTCCAGTGGACCTCAAGCACCTCAGATGGGGCAGAATGTGAAGCATCTGGTTCAAAGTCTGTTGGTAAAAGCTCATCTGCAAGTACTCTTGTCTTGATTCTGAATGTCTTTGCTCAGGAATGTTTCCAGTGGGACTTCATCTGTGTAGAAGGTTGCAGTTTGAAGCTGCTTGGTTGGAATTTCCGAACTTCCTGCCCATCTTAACATACCTGTATCTTCTAGTCCTTACATGTGCAGTATCAAATAGAGCTATATAATGTAGCCCTGTTGGCATCTTTATGGCCTCCAGGAGAAGCCACAAAGACATTACGTAATATTGTGTTTAATCATACTGTTATCACACAAATGAAATTGATTACAGTTGAATGCTTGCATCATTTGTACCATTCATATAATGGTGCCATATGTTGTCATTTCATGTCAGAAAATCTCTGTTTATTTGGGCAGTGTTGAGTCACTGATCAAACAGCACTGGTCAGTAACTTTGCAGCTCAGTACTTCTCAAGTGGTACCAGCTGTTATATAGTATGAGTATATAGAGTATGTTATATATTTATTTTTGTGAACATTTATAGGGGAACTAATTTTATAGATAACTCTGGGGAGCTAACAACATCAAATTATTAAAAGGGGTGGTTTTGCATCTATATACTAATTGCCTTCGAGTGCCATTTCTGTGGTTGATTTTTACTTCTGCTTGTAGAAGTCAAATCATACTAAAACTCAGCAGTGTTGCTTTCTGTGGGGAAAGGAATCCGTGTTTTTGCTATGTTCAACATTAGATTTGCTGCATGATAAAAAAAGAATTTACCTTAAATATGAAAACTCATTCTTACACTTGCAAGTATGTTCAATAAGCTTGGAGTATTATAATAGCTTAAAGCCTGGCTCTGCTATAATTTTGTGTCATTTTGTAAGATGATTCCAGAATGGAGACACTGTGTGAAATAATACATTTTTACTCTATTACAGTGAGCCAGATTAAATACTGACTTTTAATTATAGTAATCTCTGTTATAATTTTATTTACATATTTTAGCCCATCTTTATTATTTTTATAAATTCAAAAGGCTAACATACCTAATATTCGTTCCTCACCATATTTTCCATACAACAGTTATCCTATAGGGTGAATTGGACTAAGAGAGAGTGATTGACCCAAAGTCATCCAGCTTGCTATAATTCATAGTATGATTTTAAGTATGGGAAAGAGGAAAAAAGGAATGAATATCATGCAAATGGATGCAAGGTTACAAAGCTATATAGATAGTCCTTGATTTATGACCATAGTGGAACCCAGAATGCCATGGTCATTAAGCAAATCAAAGTATTTCTATTGGTGTTTTTTGCCAGAAACTGGCTGGAAAGGCTGGAAACCAGCAAAAACATAGTAAATCATGATCACCTTATTGCAGAATTCTGTAACTGGCTGTAAAAGTGAGCTGGTTGCCAAGTGCTAAAATGTGGCCATGTGATTGCTGGGCTTCATACAGTTGTTGGAACTCTAGAACCAAGGTTGCTTTTTTATAAGTAGCTTTTAGTGGGTCTGTAATGATTTTTAATAGTCACTAAGTGAGGACTGCCTGTAATTCTTACATTTCAAACTCATAGTAAGTGTACTGCATGACTAGAGTAGGCAACCAGCTGTTTTTGCTATGATTAGCACTACAGCACCCGTACTTCTGCACCCTTAGGCACACTGGACCGAATGGAGGGTAAAATTGAAAATCTCTGCAGAGTATCAGGTTGCCCATATCTGGTATTATTTGTGTTTAGCCAAGTGACAGTACTCTAGACAGTCTTTTTCAAGGTGCTTTCCTTATAAACATGTTTTACAGCTTCTTTAAATTTTCCAGTTTTTTGAAACTAGTCAGGAAAATTTTCTTTTATGTTTAACATTGTTCATTGTTAATAAGTAAAAATTGGTTTGAAGGAGAAGACCTTCAATATAAGAAAGGTTTTATATTGAAAAGGTGTGTTGAAAATGTGCACATTATGGGAATTACTAGAATGCAAGGGAATTGAGGTTTCCTACTTGTAGGGATGTCTAGTAGAGCTACAGTTTACATTTGTGCTACAATTTCTTTTTCTACCTAGGAAGCTAAAATTGAGCCAGAAGAATTTACCAAAGAACTGTATGTGGAGTTGAAGTCTTCTCCCCAGCCAAATCTTGTTCCCTTTCTCAAGGTATGTCTTAATGAATATTCATGTTTCAGTTATCAGGTACTATGATGATGAAAATGTCATTTGGAGTTGGGGCATCTGAAAGCACTTTTATGGACAAGAAATTTGGAAAGTCCTTGCTAATGAAATTCCTTCCCTTCTCTGTTACACCATTGCTGGGTTAAGAGAATAGGTATGGGGAATTCTGGGAGTTGAAGTCCACACATCTCAAAAGTCCTAGTAATAAGCAGGCATATACAATAGAATGAAGGCTATTGCTGAGCACATTGGGTTGTGCTCCAAAGATTGTAAGCCACCCTGAGTCTCTGGAGAAGGGCGGCATATAAATGTGAATTAAAAAAAAAGTGGCCAAGTTTGAGAAACACTGGGGTAATCCAAAACCAAATTATCACTGAATAATTCAAAGAGACACACTGTTCATTTAGGTGTTTCAAGAAAGCCAGGTAAAGACAGACCACTTTGTAAATAATTTCCTTTCAGTTATATTTCTTTCAGATGAGTGCATTTCAGCATGAATGGTTCTATCCATGAATCTGGAGATAAGATGCAATGCTTAGCCGAAACCTTATGCCTAGTTATTAAATTTAGGGCCACTTAACATTTAGCATGTTTTGACACCATATACTTCTCCCTGTCAAATATATATTCTAAAACTGATATTAATCTCTTTTGAGTAAATATCTGTAAGACAAAGATCACATTTCCACCTTCCTGCACAGATGACAACAATCCTTAGTCTCGACTGAAGCTTATATAATTGACTTCAATTGTAGTTACAAGTGATTTTTCCAAAAATCCTATTTATCTCAAACAATTACCCTCCATTTACTCTTATGTATGAGAGAGGCAAAGAATATTTGGCTTGAGAAAACAACTGCTGCTTTGAATTTCTAATATGTATGCATAACTTAAACTTTGTAAAGTTTTCTTCAAAAATTCTGACAAGTTATATTTCAAATTACTTTAATAGTATATTCTATAGTAAAAAGACAGTTACAACTCATTAGGTATTATTGATATATGGGACTACAGGGTTAGCTGTAAACATTTCCATCAGATCGCTGGCAGCACTTGTTCTGTTTATGTGTCAATGCTCAGACTTAAAAACATTTTCTTGAGAAAGATTAAGTGTTAACCAGTGTACCTAAAACTTCTGCCACAATGTATGAATGACTGTAGAGATGCAAAGGCAAATAGTTTGATTCTTGGCAAGCTCTTTTGAATATCATTTAACATAAACTTCACAGATTAAGCAGGCCTTTTATAATCCTTTCCAATTTAGCTATTGATGATTTTGGAAAATAGGTGCTTCTGACAGAGATGTTAATGTACTATAGTGTGGTTTGGGGACAGCAAAATACTCGGTCTGATTTTTTTTTTGTCATCTTTCTTGCCTAGAAGAGTTTACTCGCTTACGGCAATTAATGCCTAATACAGAGACCTTTATAGAACAATGTCTTCAGCAATCTGCCCCTCAAACAGCTTCTTCTACTTACCCCACTGAATCATCAACTTCTTCCACAGTTGCTGATGGCACTTTGGCCTCCTCTCAATCTGCAACATCAGTCCCCAGCTCTCCACTTCAAATATCTTCTCCACAGACATCCGTTTTGGTACCCTGCACGACTACAACAAGTGATTCTGTGTGCCTTCCTCTTGTTGAGCCAGCTTGTGCCTTGGCTGCAGGAGCACTCTCTTACCAAGATGACAAGTCCATCCTCTCCACTCAACTGATTGGAGGAATCAATACCACGAAGGCCATACAGACAACTTCCACTACAGAGGAGGCAGGAACAGTTTCTCTCCCTGTAGCAAAGCCAGACTGTAACCCAACATTACCTTCAACTACTGTTACTACTAGTTCTATGAAGTCAACCACATCAGCTGGGATGACATCACTTGAGGTGGCAAAATTGTCCTTGATTACTACAGCAACCTCTGCTACACCAGTAACCACAACTCCCCAACCTGTCCTGACTATCACTGGGGCACCAACAGCTGTAACGGTTGCCAACCCCAATTCTGCCCTTCCCCAGCCAAGTTGGACTTCTCAGGCTAAAGTAAAAGTAACACAGTCGGTAAGACAACTTTGCTTGATACTTCATCTACAATGTTCTGAAATATGTATTGCAGAATCTGGGCCTTTTGAATTGACTTATACTCAGAAGTACAATTCAGCCAGCAATTCATATAGGCATCTGCAACAAGCCACCATGGTGAAAATAATGATGGCATGCAGGCTGCCCTCATGTATTAGTGTCCTAACAAAAGTATATAAGTAGTTTCGTCAGTCTACCCACCCTGGGGGAGTTTATGAATTCTTTCCTTCTTCAGTGAAATTTATGTACATTTATGGCAATTATGTACTTGTTAGCTACTGAAAGTCTTGTGATTGTGGTGGGATATAAATTTAATAAATAAATGTGCCTTAACCTAGGTTATACCCATGTGGCACACAGGTAGTCTTCAGTTAATGGCCATTTATTCAGAGACAATAGTGACGGAGGAGACTGGTCCTCAAAGTTGTACCTGTATCAATGTCCTGCAAATCATCTGATTGCCATTCAGGAACTTGGCAACCAGCTTGCAGTTGCAAAGGCTGCAGCATCCCATAGTCACATGATCATTTGCCTAACTTCCAACAAGCAAAGTCAATGGGGAAGTCAATGGGGGAAGTCAGCAGCAGGTCACAAATGGTGATCATGTGGAGTTGAGGTTTATGACTGTTATTTAGTATAAGGACCACTGTGTATAAAAGAAGCTATTAATACTGAGCAACAGATCAGCCTTGTTTGGAGGAGCAGGTGGGAGCCGTGACCAGGGGGGCATTTGCCCAGGTTCGCCTGGTGCGTCAGTTGCGCCCCTACCTGGACCGAGATGCATTACACACGATCACTCATGCGCTCGTTACGTCCCGAGTCGACTACTGCAATGCTCTCTATATGGGGCTGCCCTTGCGGACCACACGGAGGCTTCAACTGGTGCAGAATGCAGCTGCGCGGGTTGTGATGGGGGTATCCCGATACTCCCATATCACACCCCTCCTGTGCGAGTTGCATTGGCTGCCAGTTGCCCTCCGGGTGAGATTCAAGGTGCTGGTACTTACCTATAAAGCCCTATATGGCTTGGGGCCGGGGTACTTGCGGGAACGTCTCTTGCCAGCATCGAATGCCTATCGCCCGGTGCGCTCCCACAGACAGGGCCTCCTTGGGGGGTACCATCGGCCAGACAATGTCGGCTGGCAGCCCCTAGGGGTAGGGCCTTCTCTTTGGGAGCGCCCACTCTATGGAACCAGCTGCCCCTGGAGCTACGATTGGCTCCCGACCTCCACTCCTTCCACCGCAGCCTAAAGTCATGGTTATTCAAACAAGCCGGCCTGGACTGAGGGGAGGGGTTTAGCTTTTAAATGTTAATGTTTTGGGGTTTTAGATAATTTGTTTGGCTTGAATTTGAGTTTAATAATTTTTTAAACAATCTTAACTTTTGTATTGTGTGTTTTTATGATGTGAGCCGCACTGAGTCCTTCGGGAAATAGGGCGGCATTCAAGACCAAACAAATAAACAAACAAACAAACATACATACATACATACATACATACATACATATATATATATATCAGAATATGTGTCACACTAGATCAGAATGGAGTTTGTTCCATTTTGATTTTGCACTAAGCTATGGTTTATTTAATAAATGTGTGGCCAGACAGTGTGTGAATTGTGGCAGATGTAGTTTTGATACTAAACCTGACAAAGGACACTCCTGCCAAACTCCTCTGAATTTTGGATCTCCTTCTCTCTTATAATGTAGGGTTTAGATAGTAGATAAGATCTTCTTCAAGTACAATATATAGCAAAATTATCCTTTTTAAAAAAACTGGCAATCAGATAGGAGACTCTGGTCCTTAAGCAGAGAAATAGCGAGAATGTTCAGCATATGAGGAGTCTGAAATGAGAACTTCAGTATATTGTGTTACAAAGACCCAACAAATAAGCAGTTGTGAAATCATTTAGGAAAAGGTTGTCATGTCCTTCTTGGTGTTACCTGAGCTCTACAGCATTAGGGATGAATCGAAGCAGCAGATATATTAGGATAGTCAGAAACAGAATATAGCTAGGAGCCATGTGAAACCTTTCACTGAATAGATTCTCTTCATCAAGACTAGATACATATATAAGCTGCTCTGGGGAGCTATCGCTTTTATTACTTCACTTTGCTTTTAATTGTTGGGTCCAACAGAAACAAATGCATTGGTTCACCTGGAATGAAAGCTTACAGGAAGAGGTTAAGCTCATACTTCATTAAGCCAGAGCCTTTCAGAATCTAAAGAAGAAAACTTAACAGATGTCAGATACATATTAAAATAACAACCCTTGAGTAGGCATCTAAGCCCTAAAAGAAGCAAGATTAATATCCAAGTAATCAGCTCAATGGCAGAGAATCTGCTGTGCATGTACAGGTGAAACTCGAAAAATTAGAATATCGTCCAAAAGTTCATTTATTTCAGTAATGCAACTTAAAAGGTGAAACTAATATATGTTACAGACTCATTACATGCAAAGCAACATAATTCAAGCCGTGATTTGTCATAATCGTGATGATTATGACAGGGCCTCCTTGGGGTACCGTTGACCAGACATTGTCGACTGGTGGTGCCCAGGGTAGGGCCTTCTCTGTGGGAGCACCCACCCTGTGGAACCAGCTCCCCTTGGCTCTTCGCTTGGCCCCTGATCTCCGCTCCTTCAGCCAGGACCTGAAGACCTGGCTATTTCAGCAGGCCAGCCTGGACTGAACCAAGGGAGGGGGCTTCTTTTTTAACGTAATTTTAATTAGTTTTAGTGTATTATTGGGCTTGTATTGTTTAATTATTTTTAAGTAAATTATTGTATTGCGTTTTATATTGTGAGCCATCTTGAGTCCTTAGGGAGAGGCGGCATACAAGTCTAATAAATTATTATTATTATTATTACATTTATTATTATTATTATTATTATTATTATTATTATTATTATTATTATTCATCTTCCGAGCTTTTGGATTCCTGCTGGAGCCTATCCTCTGACACCAAGAAGTTTCCCAAGGATGGGATCCAGCACAAGTTCGAAAACTCTTAAGACAAAACATCCGATCCCGGTAACCAACCCAGATTAGATCCTTTTAGATGTCTTCTTATCTGTCTGGAAAAGAAAAAGAAAGTTGGGAGAGAGGAGGAGCATTCAGGGTTTTGGGTTTTGAAGCAACTCCACAGAGTTTGTCTTCTGGTGAACGGATATTTATGATTGGTCATATCCATTGTAGAAATCATTTTGGGTATACCAGTCTTGCATAACAGTCATTTTGTGTGAACCTACATTTAAAATTGCAAATGTGTTCCTTGGGCCAAAAACATTGGAATCCCTAGATTTTACAGAAATACTGGATAGAGTCATAATTAAGATACTTGACTTTAGATGCCTCTATTGCAATCTGTATCCACATTTCTGCTTTATGTAATGTAATATAGCCTTAACATAATTCAGCTTTAATTATATATATATAAAAAACAACATTTCTCCTCCCCATTCTTAGGCAGTCCAGCAATCCTCTAAAAGTATCTTAAGAAATGTGATGAAGCATCAGCAGGTTTCTACTCTACCTAATGTGAACAGCTTATGTGAAAAAAGACCATCGAATGCTTTTATCCAAGGTAGGCGTCTTCCTGCAGATACAGTTCTAACCTTGGGTTGAAAGTGACTTGCCCTTAAACCAAATACACAGCACTTCTAGGTTCTAGCTTTGGCAACATGTGTGACCGAGGCTTTTAAAATGAAATATGCTGCTAGGATAGTGTTTGAATTTAAGCTGAGAAGTTGGCATATTGAGAATAGGACTCATTTTGTGGTTTTTCTAAAAGATGAATCCTTTGGAGGTTGCCTTTTATCCTAGCAGTTTCTATTAGCCTCATATTAAATTTCTGAATAATAGATACAGAATTGTTGCAGAAATGTACTGTAGCTATGATCTGTTGCTGTAATGGAAGTAACTAATATTCATAAATCTTGATGTGGTTATAAATAAATTGTGATAGGGCTGCTAAAGGGCAGATTTTAAAAAATACAATTTAATAAGTGCTGTGGTTCAATCCTTTTGGTGCTTCTTGTAGAGTAGATAATACAGCTGGGATGCTTAGGAATGCAGCTCTCAGCATTCCTACAGCTGAAATGTATCACGTTGGAACTAGTTTTCCTTAATAGAAAAGTATTGTGATATCCCAGGAGTAGGCGCATTGTCACAATACTTTATCAACAAATGAACAGTGTAATTATTCAGTTGCATTGGAAAAAAAATCTTTCAGCAGTTTGTCTATAAGAGAGGATAGGCTATTTAAAATTGACTCTTTATTTGAGCAATTGCCGCCTCCTAATCAGTTATTTCATTATCTATACTTGAAGGTGACTTACAGTATAGACTTTAGTGAAGCCTCTATGTCTATCAAGAATATTGCTCTTGTCCATGTCCTAGTAGAATAACTATAGATATAATACAAATACAATAGATTTTTGACCTTGACATATGTATAAGTTTTCACTTCAGAATTGGATATAGCCTTTACAGTTTTCTGTGCATTTGCTGAATGTCATTTTGGATTTTGCTTTCTGTTCTGGATTGTTTATCTTTTTTAGGCTCCATTGTGAAACAAATTACCTTGGCAGGAAACAAATTTCTGTCGCTTGAAGCATCTCCTGTTCAGAGAAATAAAATAAGAGACAATGGAACAACATCCTTCAGGTAAAAAAATAAGCAGTCAGAAGTTTATTTGGCTACAGGGAAACCTGAGCTGTGCCTATGCGGGCATGTGGGTGTAAATATTTAAGATTTCTGATAACTGTCCTCACTTCCTTGCTTCAAAGATTTAGAGCTGATGATTGGGGGAGGGGGCAGGGGACTCAAAGATTTTGTCCTACAGCTGTTTTAGATAATACTTTGAAGCTCCATTGGATTCCAGGAGCATAAAGCCCAAGCTTTTGCTTGGTTTACTGATAAGTTTATGTTACATGTGTTGTTGACACAATAAACAAAACTGATTGCTTACTATTGAAAATATATTAAATCAAATGAAAAATACCCATGAGGGTATCCTTGGATGTTAAAGAAGCCAGTTTATGAAGCCTCAGAACTCACTATTATTAATATTTTTATTTGAATTAGAATGATAAAATCTGGGAATATTTTCTGTGTAGTATAATTGCTTGAAAGGTTTTAAGCCATTAAAGTTTGAGTCAAATTAATTGCATATTGGTTTTGAATATGGTAATATATTCAAAACATATATAATATATAATCAACTGAAAATTGATTAGAAATTTGGAGAAGCAGAGCAACGTATGATGAAGTCTTTCAATAAATACTACAGATGTTTGTGCTGCAGCTGATCAATGTCAGATTATCTTCAGGCTTACCTTTCTGGTAGAGAGCAGAACAAAACATTTACTGTTTACATTTACTGAATGATACATGGGATTTTTGAGAGACAGTTTGATGTAGTGATTAAGGCTTCAGCATAGAAACCAGGAGACTGTGAGTTTTAGACTTGCCTTAGGCATAAAGCCAGCTGGGTGACCTTGAGTCAGTCACTTTCTCTCAGCCCGAGGAAGAAGGCAATGGTTAAACTACTTCTGAAAAACCTTGCCAAGGAAACTGCAGGGACTTGTCCAGACAGCCATCTTTATTAATAGATTGCAAAGAAGCTCTAATTGCCTGCTGAAAGGAAAGTCATGAGTGAATCTATTTGGATCCCAAATATAAGCAATGATTTGGTGAGGACATGAGCATCCTGTCGCCATCTCCTTTAGGGACCTATGTTTTCTGGATTCGTGCAATAACTGCAGTTTTAGGAAAGTACATGTTTGACTTAACGAGTCAGCGATGAAGAACATGTCATCATACCCTATTGCCAGCTCCTTAGCTTAAAAGGGTAAAAGTAGACGTCGCTTAGTGACTGCAACTGGACAGGGAACTTGGTTGCTAAGTATCTCGGCCACTAAGCAAAAAAAAATCACACAACAGACATTACTTCCTATTTGATTGTTAAGTAACTTACATAGTCATTAAGTGAGATATCACATGACCATAACTTGTGGTTTTACTTCTTCATTCTTCATTAACTCTGCTTGTTGCGAGCTCTTTGGGAAGCCTGTGGCAATGTCATGACTGTGGGTCACTACAGTAGTTATAAATGTGCGCCAATTGTGAAATACCCGAATGGTGATCATGGACTGAGGGATACTGTGATGGTCATAAATGTAAGGACTAGTTACAAAGCTGGTTTTTTTAAAATGCTATTGTAACTGCAAATACTTGCTAAGCAAGGCATTTGGTAAGTGAGGACTACTTGTATTTTCCTGGAACTGTGGATGTATCGGAAGCAGATAGTGGCATGCCAGAAATTGAGCCGCGCAAACAACCGAAGCCCCATCTGCGGGATACAGACATGTGAAACCACATCCTCTCCGGTCCATGGAAAAAACACTCTCCACAGAACCAGTTCCTGGTGCCTGAAAGGTTTGGGGCCACTGAGCTATTACATAAGCACGGAAAAAGGGGTCTCCCTTGAGGAGGGGAGGGGTAGACCAGTTTTGTGACAGTGTTTGCATGTCCTCATGGTTTCTACAAACCAACCAACAAACAAACTGAAGTTGGTTTCCTCAATCTCCATTCTCATTATGTAGGAAAGTATCAGAAGTCCAAATATGTAAGGATAATTTTCTTTTTATAAACTCTTCTTTTTATATAGTCTGAAATCGCTTCTTGTATGAACAGTGTCATGTTCACAGTGGAGAACAAAGGCACATGCCTTATTCTTGTGACTGTTTGTTTCTTAATATCAAGAGGCTTAATCCATCTGTCAGTTCCTTCCAAGAACAAAAAATGAAAATGATATTGACTATTTTGAATGAGATAGGTATGTATCTATATAAAATCTGATAGTACTATTGCCTGGTCCTAGATTAAATCTAAATTATTCCATCAAGATTCAGATTATAACTCTCTTGCCTGGTTCATTAAGCCTGTCCCTATTTTTAGAACAAGGGAGTAATTAAATAATATTAAAAGTGCATGGTTACTATTTGAACAGCAGAGGGTGGTAAAGACTTGCTTGATCAGTACCTGGAAGTTTTGCCACTTGCAAAATTATTAAATGAGACCCCGAAAGGGTTTTCAGTCATTTCGAATAACTGAATATATCAAAATCAGAAGGCATAGATATGTTATCAGTAGCATAAGTAGAGAGAATAGGCTTCTGTAATAGATGGAATAATTTAATATCACTCTGGATAAATGGTTCACAAATACCTTTAAATGTTTCTTAAAGTGGGATCTGAGGATCTCTGGGTGTCCCTCAAGACTCCCTTAGTGGTTGCAAAATCAAAATTATTTGCCAAATGTTGAACATATTTGCAAAAATTTAAAACAATGTCATTCTCATTATTATTATTTATTTGTTAAAAATAAATAAATTTCCATGAGAAATTTACTTATGTTCATATCTAATGGTTTAATGTTATTTTTACCTGATTTAATAAATATTCTACAAATGCGTCAGTGTTCATTTTTAATACAGTTAATATCATACAAACTCTTGTATTATTTTTAAAAGTGTGGTGGACAAAGGTTCCTGAAAGCAAAAGATTTAAGAAATTTTGCCTTAGAAGAAGGACATTTGTTTCCCATTTGTGTAATCCTAAGTATTTGGCCCCAAAAATAACAGCTTGCGAAATTGTAGATGATGAAAATACACATTCATGTTTTTCAGTGGTCAAATATGCCTCGTTAAAATCCCAAATCTTTTAATGCTATCCTTTGGTAGACTTTTATTAGGACCACCCATGCTTTTCATATGAAAGGATTGAAGTGTACTGTTCTTTGATGAAAGGAGTGGTCAAACTGAAATGGTCCTCTTTGAAGTAATTCAGTATAAAGTATCCAAAGAGAGTGGGTGTTCAGTGAAGCAGCAGAGTGTGTACAGCCCTTGTCTAACTTTTGTTAAGTATTTTTTATATTTTTCTTCCAACCATTCCACGTAAGGAAATGCCAGAGAAGATGATGATGAGTTCCAACAATGAAATGTGTCAAGATATTACTTCGCTACAGCTCTTTTTCTTTAATTACTATTTAATGCATGAGATTTTCTCTCTGATTAGAGAGATGTAGGCAAAATAGCTTAGTAATTAGTGACAGTAAAGTAGAAGATTAATGGAATATCAATCTTAGTTTTGCTCATTTTAAGTTTAATTCCTACACCTGTCTTAAATATTTCAAGTCATTTAGCCAAGATTTTTTTTTGATATGTGCCATTTTCATATTAACGCTTTGCAAAAATCATAATAGATATTTTAAAACAATGTTCCAAATCTATAGAGTTACAAAAAGCTTTTTCCAATTGTACACCAGAAATTTGACAAGCATTGTTTGCTTGCAGATTTGATCCTGTTGCTTGAAAAATCATAGAATACAGTGTTCTTGATTTCTCCCTGGGTTAGTAGAAAAATATGAAACTTTGGAATTATTTTGAAATAAGATTCAGAGCAGAATTCACTGAAATTATCGACGCCAGACTTCATTAACTTAATTCTTATTGTTTAATGCATAGAAATCTGAACAAGACAAAATTCTACTGTTTATCTTGTAATCGTATAATACCAATACTGTTTCTAAGAACCAAAGGAATACCATACTTTGATAACTTGTCAAATGTTTAGCAGCAGTCAAAATAAATCTTCCTCAGCAGATTTGTCAACTCTTTCTAACTCCCCATGTTAGAATATTCTTTTCAGTATTCTTCAATTCAAGATGTTAGTAACAACTTACAAAGTCCTAAATGGCTTGGGTCCAGGGTACTTGTGGGAACGCCTCCTGCCAGCATCACATTCCAATCGCCCAGTACGCTCCCATAGGCAGGGCCTCCTTGGGGTACCGTCAGTTAGGCATTGTCGACTGGCGGTGCCCAGGGGTAGGGCCTTCTCTGTGGGAGCACCCGCCCTATGGAACCAACTCCCCTTGGACCTCCGTTTGGGCCCTGATCTCCGCTCCTTCCGCCGGGACCTGAAGACCTGGTTGTTTCAACAGGCCGGTCTGGACTGACTTCGGGGGTGTGGGTTGATTTTTACTCTTTGTTCTTAATTTTTAAATTTTATAATGATTGATTAGGCTTGTATTGGTTTAATGATTTTTTATTGTAATTTGTATTGGGTTTTTATTGTTTGCCGCCCTGAGTCCTTAGGGAGAGAGGGCGGCATACAAGTCTAATAAAATAATAAATAAATAATTCATTTAGAACTGGGGTGTCAAACTCGATTTCATTGCAGGCTGCATCAGCATTGTGTTTGATCTCAGGAGGTCAGGGTGGGTGTGGCTGGGGTGGGCATGGCCAGCTCATCACTCGTGTCGGGGGCACCTGTGGTGGCCTGAGCATTCTGCCAGCAAAAACAGGCTCCCAAGCTCTGTTTTCGGCTGTGACTGCCTCCTGTAACCCTCTGTCAGCAAAAACAGAACTCGGGAGAGCATGAGGCCCTCCCAAGCTCCGTTTTCTCTGGCACAGGCACCGCAGGCCGGTCCTTCACTGTTGCCAGGGTGATACTGCTGGCCAGATCTAAGCAGGCTTTGAGTTTGACACCCCTGATTTAGATGTTCGATGCAAAAACTTGTATCTTCCTCCCCCTCCGCAATTTCTTTCTTCTGGCTTATGTTCAACAAGAATATAAGGGCTGTTTTGTGTGATACTATTTATTTGTGGATTTCCGTTATATATTCTGGATAAAGCTGGATGTTAAATGCTGACTTTTATACTTTAGAAATGTATGTTGGCCCAGTTCTATAAAAGAATTATGGAGCTTGACTTAGAATGACTTGTATACTTACCTGTTATGGATGAGCATGGTGTGAATTAGATTGGCTTGTTCAGAAGTTAAGATTTTAAGAATTATGGGAGTAAATACTGATCCTCACATTTCTTGTGTTTTTAGGCTGTCTGATCACAGTTCATTTCTTAATGTTTCACACTCTGACTGCCTAAATTGGTTTCTTAATGTAAATGAAACAATACTAAGCCATTAGCATTTTTATGCTAAATTTTAGTACTATTTGCCAAATAAGTGAGGTAATTCAATTTTTTTCTAAGGATAACTATCCCATTTATTTAATGGAACAGTTTTATTTCCTTGCATAACATAATCCAAAATGTATGCTTGCTTTTAGGGAAGAAGATGACATTAATGATGTGGCTTCTATGGCTGGGGTTAACTTGAATGAAGAGTATGAGTGCATATTGGCAACAAATTCTGAAGCAATCGGTACTGTTTTGTGCTCTTGTCCAGAGAAGCTCCTCCTTTCTTCAAAGGAATTGCAGAAGAGGATCTTAAAAAAAGGTGAGAAGTTGGGAGAATAACTCTTCAAACTCTTTGTTTGAAGAAGGAACACAAAGTGTCAAATTGAAATTGTAAAACAGGATCTGAATCTGTTTGTATTATTTACATGCTCCCAATAGAAGAGAATTGAAGTGCCTTCAGCAAGACTAAGGTCTAAAAATAGAAGAAGAAATTATGGTTTTATTTGACATCCCAGCACTCTTAGCACCATAGACCCAGAATTAGCAAAAGAATCTATGGCAACTTAACCAAATACAGTAAAGTGAAAACATCCAGAATCCTAGACCTCATCAACTTCTGCCTCACTACCTACTTTTAGTTTGATGGACAAATATATCAACAAATCAAAGGAACATCCATAGATCTCAGGACTCATCAGAAACAGTAATGCAGTGTCTGGAAACCAGAGCACTCCCACACATACAACCAAAATACAGATCTGATGTATAAGACACCTTTGCCAAAATAAAGGAACAAAGAGAAGACATAACAATGAATCAACAGCATCTTCAAAGGAATAAAATTCACAAGGGAAGAACTATTCTGAACGGACAATAAAAAAGTTAAGAAGGAAACAGAAAGCAGAACCCACCCTATCCAACAGCCAACATCTATGCCAATATCTAAGTATATAAGCAGGGATTAGCACCAGACAAACAAACAAGCAGAAAACAATAGCGTTAAGGAATTACCAAGGAGAAAAGTGCACCTCAACAATACTGGCAGAGCCAGTTAATGTATATAAATA
Source organism: Naja naja (assembly GCA_009733165.1). NCBI lineage: Eukaryota > Metazoa > Chordata > Lepidosauria > Squamata > Elapidae > Naja > Naja naja. Next base: position 172,672,930 of record CM019150.1, read on the forward strand.
GGGAACAAATCCCACTCATTGGTAACTAGTTGGGTGGTGAAACATCTGCAGGCAAAAGATCTCCGTAGTATTTAGATGCTTTTGTGCATGTACAAAATTGAAATCCAATTTGAACTGATTTTCCAAATCAAAGGAATGATTCTGATTTGATTTGCCTGATTTTATGGGCATATCAATGACCTGATCACAGTTTCTTTTCATTTGGAAGTAGTTATTGTGTGCCAATTTTATAAAATAATACTGCTTCTGAGGAACTTGAATGATCATAGGCTCGCAACAGTTGTGCCTTTTCTACTGAGCAGCAGTGATAGTTTTCAAATTTTTTTACTACCAGTTCTGTGGGTGTGGCTTGGTGGGTGTGGTGGTGTGTGACGTGGCTTGGTGGGCATGGCAGGGGAAGGATACTGTAAAATCCCCATTCCCTCCCCATCCCACTAACCTGCTTTCCAGCTTCGTTCTCCTGTGCAGGGCAACAAAAGAAGACCCAGCTGATCAGCTGGAACTCTGATCAGCTGGGACTTGGGAGGCAGCAAATAGATGGGGGTGGGGCCAACCTGAGGTGGTATTTACCGGTTCTCTGAACTACTCAAAATTTCCGCTACCGGTTCTCCAGAACCTGTCAGAACTGGCTGAATACCACCTCTGCTAAGCAGACAAAATATCTAGAGTCAGAAATAGATTGGCTTGCTCCTTCCTTTCCTTAAATGTCTAGAAAAGCTAATTCTAGTGAGTCTTCAAGAACTGCAATGTATATATGTAGCTCAAGGTAATCAGTTTCCAATAATAACAGTAATACAATATACTATAGATACATAGAAACAATATACTTCTTGGCCTAGATAGCTGCACCATTCCATCCTATATTTTCTTGGAGAGTAAGCCTTGTATAATCTATATTTTCATTCTGAGAAAAGTGAGGTGCTGTATTTGAGTGAATATATTTAGGAATAAGATGTAGAACACCTAGTCTCGGGTGTGCAAATTAAGCTATCCATGTTTTAAACAAATCCAAGTCCTTCCTTTGCTTACTGGATCTCAGCATCTGAGTTACTAGGGTGAAGCCTTTTTGCAATGCCAAAATTTCTCTCTAAATCTGGCATGTATTTGTTGATAACAATATACAAGACAAGGTGACTATTTAGTTTTCCACAGTGGTATTTCTTCTTCTCTTGCCTTAGAAGCCAGGAGCTTGTATGCATCTATTTTGAGAGCACATTTTACACTAGGCATAAAATAAGATGCCTTTTCTACATCACTACAGTTGGTGTTTTCAGTTATGACACCTCTGAGGAAGAGATGCAAGAAAATGCCTTTGGGTGTGTGTTTTTTGAAGTTGTTTGCTTCCGTAGCGTTGAATTGCCCAGGTACTCATAGTACTTTCCTAAGCCTGCACTGATGGAGGTCAGTTGTCAACCAGACAAAGAGCCCTGAATTAATATATGTGCAACTTAAGGGCATGACAGAGGTGATGCTTCCTCTTAGAACATTGCTCAGGCAGTTTCACTTGAAACAAACAGCATTCCTGTTGCTCCAGGCAACATTAGTCAAGGGAATGAAGACAGTGGCAGTGCAGAAAAAGCAAACTTTGGACAAGTTGCAGTTATGATAGAAACGGAAAGAGAATGGTTTTGGATCTTAACTGAGTGAGCTGTCCTGCAAGTTATTCTCTAAGAAGGGCGGGTCAAGGTGCCATAGGTTATTTTGGTTGGGGCACAAATAGTACAGATATGCCTGCAATAGGATGCAAAAGACACCTCTGTTCATTAACACATCAGGATTTAATAAGTACAATGTCAAAAGGACAAAAACTATTTCTGTATTTTTAATTACTGAAATTAACAGAATATGGCATGAACTTCTACAGTTACAGCTTCTCTCCTTTTCCAAACCAGAAGGCCTGATTTCTGCATTCCTATTAACTTTATCCTATAAATGACCTTGCAAGGAGAGTGATTCTAGAGGCTAAGTGAAACAATGTCTATTTTCTGAAGCTGTAGGCTAGGTTTTATTAATGTAATGTCTAAGATCTTTGAAGTTGTGACTTTACCAGGAAAATCACAATCTCCCAAACCTTTATTCATAATGGGTATGACTTCCAGGGGGAACAGAATGCCTGCTGTGCTAATTATTTCAATTATCAGCTAGTACTAAAATACGTAATGGATTTTCTCTGCCTCAACAGGTAAAAGGCATGACATTATGGAAGTTAATTCTGATGTTCTGAACTTGATCTCCCATGCTACACAGGAGAGATTAAGAGGACTTCTAGAAAAACTAACTTTAATTGCTCAACATCGTATAAGGACATATAAGGTAAAAATAATGATTTCCAAGTTTCAGTTTGTCCTTTTAAAATAACTGGTACCCTGGAATGATTCATCTTAATTTATCCTGAAGAATTTATGCTCACAGGACCTGGATCATATACACGCTGTAAAATATTGATAAAACAAACTGTATTCATTGATGGGAAGGAGCAGAAGCTCTCTGTAGAATCCTAATTCTTTTGTTTTTATTTGTAGGGAAAGAAAAGTTCATTAACCATTGTAATCACTAAGGATGGCATGTTTTGCTTGGATAAGATCTGGCAATATACCAATTGAGCATAGTCATATGGAAGTTTAAATATGTTAACAGATTTTCCCCCTTCGATTAAGTAAAGCATCCATTTTCATTTCAGTATTATTCCATACAGTTATTTGGGAATTTTTGATTAAGATAATAAAAATAAGCCACCTGCAACCTTCAGAATCCATAGGAGTTGGGCACCAATAAATTTAAATAAATAGCTTAATTTTAAATCTCATTTGCAATAGATTAAAATCTCTAACAAAATCTATTCTGTCCTTTCCCTTTAATAAAGAAGGGTACAGATAGCCACATAGTCCTTAGGGAGAAGGGTGGCATACAAGTCAAATTATTATTATTATTATATAGCCATTCATTTAGCAACCATTCTAAGTTACAATGGCACTGGAAAACCAGTCCTTGCTCTTATTACCATTGTAGCATCCCCACAATCATGTGATCAAAATTTGTGCACCTAGCAACTGGCATGTATTTATGATGTTTGCAGCATTCTCTGGTCATGATCAACATTGGCATTTTTCCCAACTGGCTTAAGACAAGCAAAAGTAATGCGATAAACTGGATTCACTTAATGTTAAGTGTTATTTACTTAACAACTTCAGTAATTCAGTTCAGAACCATGGCAAAAAAGAAAGTTGGAAAATTAGACATGACTTACTTTAACTGCTTTGCTTAGCAACTGAAATTCTGAACCCAATTGTAGTCATAAGTAAAAGACTCCCTATATTATGTATATTTAAATAGATTATGAGACACTCATAATTAATGAGTTCCATAACTTTTTCCTAAAGAATTCACCTCTGCATTTTTACATTTGACTTATTTTGAAGTTGGACAGTAGAAATGTGTTTGGGAATTTTTAGTATCAGGAAGCATACTATCACATGAATGCTTTTTCAGAAAAAAAAACCCTGCATTAATGTAAACTTCATTAGAAAACAATTTTTTTCAGTATTAACTGCAGCTGCCTTTATTTAAAAATCCAGTGAGCCCAGTTATATGGCAGTTAGAACAATGAGACTACAGAGATGTTTTTGAAGTTTCTGCCAGGGATTTCCCCAGGAATGGCTCTACTTGCAAATGAAAGACAAGTTATATTCGAGTGACACAAAGGGATATGCAAGTGAATAAAAAATTGAATTCATTATGAGTAAAGGGCATTTGTACTTTAAATGCTTCCAGAAAAAAATATGTTAGCTGTATTAAGTGAGTTGTCAAATATGTAGGTGTTTATCTCTAAAAGGTTCTTGTTTTCTATGGTTAACAAATTACTATATTCTGTGTTGTTTTGTAATTAAACAGATCCTTATTGTTGAGATCAGAATTTTGTTGTGCATGTAACGAATTATGCATTTGCCTTTTTCTCCTTCAAGGGGCATGACAAGTACGTTTTATCTAAAGATACGCGGTCTCAGCTTCAGTTTCTTGAACAATTGGATCAGGTTGAAAAACGGAGGAAAGATGAAGAAGAAAAAGAACAGTTGCTCCGAGCAGCCAAGGTGAGAGAATTTAGAAGGCAAGGAACTACAGCCGAAATCTATTTTCTCTTTATTTTCATTGTTAGGACTATTTTACCTCTTTATCTCTCTATCTTAAAGGAAATAATTTTTAAAACTTGCTGCAGAAAGAATGATATATTGAGCCTGTTCTATGTAGTAAATGCCAATAACTAGGCAGATGGAAAAATTGCTCTCCTCCTGTCACCAAGTAGGGGTAATTTCTGGAGTTCCCCATGAAAGAAAGTAGAGTCTCCTTAAGACTTCTGTATTAATGATAAAGATAAACTATACAGATAATCCTCCACTTTTGACAATTCATTTAGTGATCATTCAAAGTTACAACATTTTTGAAAAAAAGTGACTTATGACCATTTTTCACACTTATAATCATTGCAGCATTCCCATGGTCATGTGATCAAAACTCAGATGCTTGGCAACTGACTCATATTTATGACGGTTGTAGCGTCATCTTTTGCAACCTTCTGGCAAGCAAAGTCAATGGGTAAACCAGACTCACTTAACAACTATGTTACTAACTTAACAATTGCAATGGCTCACTTAACAACTGTGGCAAGAAAGGCTGTAAAATGGGGCAAAACTCACTTACCAAATATCTGACTGGGCAACATAAATTTGGGGCTCAATTGTGGTCATAAGTTGAGGTATCTACCTTACAAGAAAACTGAAGTTAGCTTATCTAAAAATAGGCAAGGACATGTAAATAGAGGGGGGGAGGAAATCCCAGGAAGTGGACAAATTGTTGTTGGATAACTTGTTCTTAGTTCTGAAAGTGTTGGGTTGGATGCTGGATGGAACTCATGCCAAGAGGCATAAGTTGAAATTAACAGCTTCCAGTTAGCCAGTGGAGTGGATTCCCTTCTGCACAGGATCATGGTCCCACTTCCTTCCCATAAATTAGGTCAGGATGGTATTCCCATCTTACAGGTGTCAGGGGCTATCTGGCCTTTAGCCAGCTTTTGCAGACTTACTAAGAACATCTGCTGGCTGATCATCTATATTGACCTCGTGACAGATACATGTTGACCTATTATCACAAGCCGTACAAACGGCTCTATTTTTAAATCTACCTCATTCTGAAATAAGGGAGTTTAAAATTAGGTCCCCCAAGGCAAGCCTACTGTATTATTCCAGCAGAACATGGGGTTAGAGCCTTCTTTCCCCCCTTCTGCCTTCCTTTTCCTTTTCTCTCCCCAAGTGTCTGCTCCTGACATGAACATCATCATGCCTACGCTGGACCTGACTGACAACGTTAGCATCATTTTTAGTTCAAGTTTCCTCTGGGCTACAAGCAAGGCAACCATCCCTGATGAAAGGATGTTTGGGCATGGGAAGGGGGGCGGGAGGGAAGCCAAGCCAATCTGGCTTGCGGCGTGAAGCCCCTAGAGCTAAGATTTCCAATCAGGAAAAAAAAATTGTAGCTGATTAAATTTTTAAGGAGAATGTTTGTATTTTGGGTAACTTCCATTACATTTCTTTCTCTGCCTCCCTCCCTGTTCTTTCTTTTTTAATAGAGCCGTTGCAATAAAGGAGATGCAGAGCAGCTGCAATTAAAGCAGAAAGCAAAAGAGGTACGACTTTCAAGTTATCGGGTTTGGCTTCATGTTAGGAGGAGAGGTTGGCAGGCCTCCCCTGGCAATTAGGTCAGGGTTTATTTTGCTGCTGCATACCATTTGTGGAGGCCTTGGGGAAGGACAGGAACTGCTGCAGGCAAGGGCAACGCTTCAAATGAGGCCAGTGAATTATCAGCTCTTAACACTTCACTTTCATAGTTCACAAATAACTATTTCTAAGCAGAGCTCAACTACAGCAATGTGCTGGATAGGAATATAATGTGGGATTAGGAGGGGAGGGAGAAAGACACTTTAAGATTTAGCATCTGGGACTGTACAATAGCCTACATTTTTCCAGGGTAATTGTTCGTTTTGTAAATCTGATACTGCTTATAATTCTTTGGCTGGGAGGTGGTACTGGGATTTAGTTTTAAATGGAAAACGCCTCTGGCTTTTAATTTTCTGGGCCCAGCAGTTTTCTGTTCTGGAATGGAGCCCTTGTTTCACACAGTTCATGTTTAGCTGCAGGGGTTTTAGTTTATAGCTTAGACTGGTTAAGCTGTTACTCCCAGAGGCCTCTGCATAGCAACTGCAGAAATCAACAAATAAGTTCATTTATGTCTGCTGCAGCCTCCTCTCAGTAGCTGACTTTTTACATTTCCCAATATCCATTTCCTGACTTTTTTAGCCGGAGAGAAAAAAGCTCCACTAATTGGAGCTTATTTTAATTGAGCCTTAATATTGGATCTCGCTGGAGTTGCCCCCAGAGCTACTGGGAACAGAATTAAATGAAAATACCTAAGGTTGAAAACTGTGAGTGAGATTTTTTTTTAACTTGACCTACAGATTCTTTCCCCCCCACTGAATAAATCAAGCCTGTTGTTCACATTTCTGATTAAGGATCTGACAGAAAACAATAATAAAGACAATTGAGGTGGGAGATGTGTGATACTGAGCTTAAGAAATTGGTTTCTATAGTTACTTGAGTGATTCTGTGCCATTTTAAAAAAAAGATCTTTGTAGTAAATGAGTGATTTTTCTGAGCAACCTTTTTCTTAACTGTGCCTCTTGAACTATGAAATTTGTTGTTGCTTAACATTGCTACGGTTGGCTTCTAGATGCCAATAGAAGCAGCAGTGGGTTATTTATGAATGCTTTAAAAGCCCTTATTGCTTGGATTAATGTAAGAGGTGAGGCAAAATAAATAGCAATCCAGTAAAATGGTCGGAAAATCAATGCACCAGTTTCCAGCCAAAGATGAGAAGGAGAGAAGAGATAAAGGTGCATGCCATTCTTTCAGATGAGTTTTGATGTCAAATGGGTTGCTGCATGTTGCCAACTTTAACAAAAGTGACCTGTTCTTTGGGTCTCATTGGTCTCCATTAAGACTTGCAAAGCATTCTGTGGGGGCAACATTTGTTTCTTTCCGAACAAGTCAATCTAAGCATTCTAAGGGATGGTTTGTGAACTGCTAGAAGTCAGTAGGCTGGAATTAGATAATGTAGGGCAATTCAGGATTTAAAAAGCAGAGTTCTCAGGCCATATCATGCCACTATAGAGCATGTGCATGTTACCATATAATTGCAACACCTTGTATGCTTGTTCATATAGTCCCTCTTAAAAATATTCCTGGCAGTGTACTTGACATATGTTTTATCTCCAAACTTGGCAACTTTAAGACTTGTGGACTTCAACTCCCAGAATTCCTCAGCCAACCAGGTTGGAGATCCCCTGCTTTATATGATAAGCTAGTGTGATGAGGATTTGTGGATCAGTGTACTGTTGTGTACAAAAATACACCTCTCTACTTTTATGAGTTTACAGTATAAAATCCATGATAAGGGAAATCAGGAGGGGGAGGCATGGGAGCATAATGTATTTGTATCTTAAGCATCAGTAGCTATCAGGGCATAAAGACTAGGGGAATTAATCAAAGACTAGAATGGGGAACTCAGCACAGAACAGGTTATACTAATTTATTTGAAAATGACATCTTGGTGAAGAGGATTGTGGGATATTTGAAGAAAGAAAATGATCCTATAGTGGCAGATATTGCTTATGTAGTTGATAAAATGCACATAAGCCAGAGAGCACCTATGCTGTCCAGCCAGTTTAGAGTTAATGGGATTTAGGATAGGTAGTTAGAAATTGAGAGCTGTCCCCTTAAGGGAATGCATCATGGTAAATGTAGTTAAGGTATCTTGGGAAATGTAGTCCATGTCATGTGGTCACATCTGTAATCCTGATTGGTCACTGAATTGACCCTTGGTGGGTTGAGGAAGGTTTCTCTTCTTCTTGCCTGGAGACACAGCCTCGTGTAGCAGCTATACTCGCTATCTCTGTAATTATGGGATGAAATATAGGTATGAGAGTTTAATGTCTTTCACACCACGATTGGATATGCAAAGGATTGGACATTAAGAAGAACCTCGTCATAACTGTGAGTTGACAGGATGCCTGATGAACCAATAAAAAGAACTTTGTATAGATGCTTTGTGGAGTTGCTCTGTCTGCTTTATACCCATCCAGGGCATAGAGCAGAACAGTAGAAAGACATTATTAAACTTGATTCCTAGAAGATGCAAAGATCTCCTGAGTAAAAGATATCTTAATCTTGATTTGAAATCCCATCTGGATTCCCTCAATATAAAGAAAGTTAATTTGGATGAAGTGATAAAGCAAAGTAATACTGAAACCAGGAGTGAATATGCAATGCTAATCTGTACCTCCAAAGCAGAGATATAGCTAATCAGATTGCCTGAATTCTCCTCGTCTTTCCCTCTCTGTGCAACAGAACTTTTTACATGCTGTTTGGATGGTGGGAGGGGCAAGAAATTCCCCCCTTCTCCTTTTACACAAGAGACTTTAAAACATCCTATTCTCTGGCTTGGTCTGCATCTTCCCATTTAGGACTAAAGAAATGAAGCAGTTTAAGCGCAGTTTGGAAGGTTTTTCTCAGTTTGAGCTGTAAATCCCGTGTAAGTCTGCAGAATCTTCCTTTACCCTCAAACAAAGATACTGCATTTCTCCAACTCACAGAGGAAATAAAGAGGCCCTCTCCAGCTATTTACAACTACCCTGGCCAGTTTATTGGGGGTTATAAATCATTAAGGCAGGACCATCTTCAGAGCACAAGGCTGATCTGAGCAGCTATTTCAACAAAGGAACTTTGCTAAAAACCTGAAGTTTCTTCATGTTCTCCTCTCTTTACTAATTTTTTTTTTAAATATAACCAAGCTACACTGGATGCAAATTTGGAGTGTTGTATTTGTCTGATGAATTTCTCTTGCAGCGAGTCAGCCATAAATTCCTTTGTATCGTAAATTCCTTTGGAAAACCAACAAGCTTCGTAGCCATGAGACTCACCCCCCCAAGAGGGAAATCAGACTCAGGCAAAGCAGACCACTGCACCATCTGGTGGTCAAGTAGAAATTTCACAGATAATTTTTTTTTTTTCCTTCCTTTTCTTCTCAACTGATCCAGCCCCACCTGGTGGCAAGTAATGAATTTACAAGAACTTTCCTGATTTTAACAAGTGTCCAACCAAGGATAATTCTATTTTATCTGCTAGTTTGTGGCAACCCCTGGTGACTTAATGCAAGTTTCCAGTACTTCCTGCAGCCTAACCTGTGCTTAGCATCAGTGTCTTCCAGACCTAGCAAGCAACACTAACAGGCCAACTTGCGTTCGCTCTCAAGTCTTCAGACTCAGCAACAGCGCCTCCTATTGTGCCGATTTGTCGCAAACATGCGACACTAACAGGCAAATCTGCATTTTGCTCTCTCGTCTTCAGACTCAGCGACAACGCCCTCTATAGCACCCACTTGTGTTGCAAGCGCGCACTGCACCCTAAAAGCAGCCATATTGTGCAGCGCCACCTACGTGCTCAAGTACTATCTCTACCAGACACTCTTCACCTTTGCTACCTACACACAGCACCCTAGCAAAATAAAGGACACTACTAAATTTTCCAAAGTTCAACTTTGCCTACTTGCATCAGTGTAGCACCCCTTTCCTCCAGGAAAAATGCTGAATGAAATAAAGGAAAACTTTCCCCTGTCCATTCATGTCTGACTTTAGGGGGTGATGCTTATCTCTGTTTCTTAGCTGAGGGAGCCAGTGTTGTCCAAAGGTACTTCTGTGGGCACGTGGCCAGCATTTCTATACAGCAAGGCATAGAGAACACTGTTACCTTCCCACCAAAGTGGTACCTATTTATTTACTTTAAGGTGCTGGTGTTAACCTACAAAGCCCTTCATGGCTTAGGACTGGGATATTTACGGGAGACCCTGCTGCCAGCAACTGTTTCCCATCGTCCTGTGCGCTCTCACAGAGTGGGCCTCCTTGGGGTTCTGTCAGCCAGACAGTGTTGGCTGGCGACCCCTAGGGGTAGGGCCTTCTCTGTGGGAGCACCCACCCTGTGGAACCAGCTCCCCCTGGAGCTTCGGGTGGCCCCTGACCTCTGCTCCTTCCGCTGGGGCCTCAAAACCTGGTTGTTCCAACGTGCTGACCTAGGCTGCAGGTGGGGAGGGGAGTTTTTTAGTCAATGGTTTTATTTTTTAGCTTTAATTGGGTTTCTTATTTAATATTTTTTTAATTGTATATTTATATTGTTTTACAATTGTACGCCGCCCCAAGTCCTTCGGGAGATGGGGCGGGTTAGAAATCCAATTAATAAAATAAATAAATAAATAAATAAATACTTGCATTTGCATGTTTTTGACCTGCTAGGTAGGCAGGAGCTGGGTCAAGAACAGGAGTTCATCCCGTCACGTGGCACTTGAGTCTCAAACCTTGGCTGTCAGCTTTCCACCTGACAAGCTTAGTATATTTAACCGTGATTCATACAAGAAATGTGACAGATACCAAGATTTTGATATTATGGAGAATGTTTAAAGCCATAAAAATAGCTGACCCCTATTATACAATATGCTGTTATCTACATTAAGATGCAACATAATTATCTCAAGTTTTTTCATTACTGTATTCAGAGGCAGGATTATTAGGCAGTCATAATTGAAAAGACCATCACGTTCCTATTATACATCTAAGTCAGTGTTTATATTAATTTCATTAGCTTAGTATGTTAATAGTGGTTAAGGTAAGATCCATTCAAATTCTCTGTAGTGCTCAGTATGTGACTTTGCTAGTTATTTCACTAACTTGCTTGGGTAAGATAACAAGAAACTGCTTTAGGTCACTTGAACCCACTTAGGAAAGCTGGGTGTAAATGTAGTCGCAATAGTGGTAATAGTTGTGCTATTTTTTAAAGTAGAAAACTAGGTAGGTCTCTCACAGAATAAATAGTCTCAGTCAGCTTGTGCAGAGGAAAAAAAATGGTCGGATTTATATTGTCTTTATTATGCTTGATAGAGGAACACTATTTTAGGTAGCATGGACTCTCCTTGGTTATTTATTGAGGATGCTATAGTCACCAATTCCAAGGCCCCTCTCAAGGTATCTGTTCTGTGATTCTAGATAACAAAAGATAAACAATGTTATCCCAACATTTGCATTCTGCAACTCTGCAAACATCACTATTTACAAATAGTGTAAATATTTGTAAACTCAGATTTCTAGGAGGAAGTTTAAAGGGCAATATAAATACATTTATTCTTGGTAGAGGCTTAGAGTCTTAAAACCTCCATGGGCTCATTTTCTCTTTGGGAATTTAAAATTCAGTATTGGTATCTTGAGGGTCTTTCAAATGATTTGAAAAACCCTTTGTCCTTTTATCTTTCCTGCCTCCAAATTGCAGAAAAGAACCAAAAATATTGGTGTCACTCACATTCGTGATGTTACTTATCATGCCTCTTGTTCCAAAAGTGAAGCATCTAGCCAGAAATAAATTCCATTTCTAGCTCTTAAAGGCTGTTCTTATAGCATTTATGTATGGACAAATATTTGTGTCTCAACTTAGCTGTGATAGCATCCTGAAATGGCAAAAGACATGGTGAAACACTTACAGTGAGGGATTCGCTTCATGCAGGCTGAATTTACAGAATGTAATCTATGTAGTGTTTCTCAACTGAATGCTTTCAGATACATTGGAACACAAAATTCCCATATAGAATTGTCAGTGGGGATTCCAATAGAGAATTGTGACCCTGTACATCTGAAGATACCGGGTTGGGGAAGACTATATCAAGAACACTATTTCCAGATGCAATTAACTGCTCTAAGACAGAATTATTTAGGATGGAGCTGATATAAGAGCATTGAGCATGATTTTAATACCAGAAAAATTCAAAAATCTAGTCCAAGATATAAATATAGCTAAACCATTTGGGAGTAATACTTGCATTAGCACTGAGCTTTAACTTTAATGTAATTGGAAAGGTGCCTAGAAGGTTCAATATGCACATCCCACATTTGGAAGTGTAAGAATTTTTTAAATAAAATAATTTTAATTATAAAGAAGTGAAAGTTGTTCATACTTCATACATGCAGAAAGTTTTGCATATAAAGTTGCATATAGTAATAACACTTAGCAATAGACTTATTTCATGCTGGAAGGCTGGAAGGCTGAGTCAACCTTGAACCTGGTGAGATTGAACTGGCAGTGGTTAAGAGTCAGCCTGCAATACTGCATTCCAACCTTTGTGCTATCACAGCTCCCACATATGTAGGGAATCTGCAAGTTTTATTAAAAGCTTCTACAATAGGGAATTTAAAAAAATACATGCCACAAATTAGAAGGGTGATTAAGTAATCCAGGAATGCTAAGATATGTCAATACTAATGTCATCAAGTATAATGATGAAAAAATTATCTTTAAAACTTAGATACAAATGAACAAATTTTCTGGGAAAACTAATACAAATTGACATAAGGAAAGGAACTGAAAGTGGAAATACATTAGTATTTTTAAGAGAAACAGGATCAAGAAGTCATGGATGATTTTTAAGCATTTTGGGTATCAAAGGAAATAGGAAGATTGACCTTGTCCATCTGTTGCTTCTATTAGTTGTTAATGTTTGGCTTTCATTGCTGCTCTACCCTTTTGGCTTAAAGCCTCTTGTGATTTTAGTTGTGGTTTTAGCCACTTGGAGGGACATAATGGAATATACATTCTCTAACATGTTTCTCTCCTGTAAACCATGAATACCCCCTTTTTTAAAACTATAAGTTACTTGATATACCCTTTTTAATAGTTGTTTCAGGCCCATTATAGAAGGAAGACTTTACAGGTAGTCCTTGACTTACAACAGTTTATTTAGTGAGCATTCGAAGTTACAACGACACTGAAAAACAACGACACTGAAAAAAGTGGCTTTTTTCATAATTATGACCTTTGCAGCATCTCCATGATCAAGTGATCAAAATTCACTGCTTCAACTATCGGTTGCTGTGTCCCAGGGTCACGTGACCTTTTGTGACCTTTAGACAAGCAAAGTCAATGGGAAAGCAAGGTTACTATTTTCAGTAGCAAGTGATTTTTCAACTGAAGCAGAGGTTCACTTAGCAAATTTCACTGCAACTGGTTTTTTCAATTGTGCAGTGAGATCCTTATTGTACACACATTTAAAGCTAAGAAACCTGATGTTGTAAAATGAATGTTGTTAAAGACTTAAAAGTTTCCAGACAATACATTTTAATTAGCTCCATTACCTGATGAATATTTCTTCTTCAATGAATGTATTTTAGCTCAACTTTGGATAATGGAAAAATGGTATACTTTTTCCATGATAGCAAGCAGCACCTTTTTTTTCAAGTCTCCATCAGATGGCACTGGCTTTTCATCTGCTTGAACTAGTTTTCTTAATCTGTGCAGCTCCATACCTTACTTGCAAAACACACATTAAAGCATAACAAACCTTTGTGCTGTGAAGCTAAAATGTTAATGCATGTGTTAAATGACATTAAAAAAAAGATTATGCCTACAATATGGATGTTTATTGCCTCCCTTTGAGCCCCTATGAATATTCTGCTCTCTAACGATCTGCAAAATTCTTCCCCTGATGATTCAGTACCATGAAATTCATACTTTCCTTTATTATATGCAATGGCTCTGTTAAGCAGCAACAGATAACTGAACAGCTTCCTACTCATCCTTATTATCACAGTTACTCCCTGATTCTTTTACGTTTAGCCTTTGTCTTCACTGGCATAAGCACTTAGCACTTGTAGGATTCGTTTTCTTATGTTCTTCAGAATCTGAGGTGACTTGAAAATATTGTAAGCATGCTACAGTTGAGGATTCTGTAGAAGGACAAAGAATACTATTAGATATATTTGTAAGACAAGAAAACGTTATAAAACTGAAGATAAATAAACTGGTTTAGGGAGAGAGTTTAGCAGCTGGCCATGGAAAATCTCACTGAAAGACGAGAGTATTATGGTTTTGTGTTATAGTAGGGTTACTAGGGATTCTGCCTATTTGACATATGCCATTATTGCTAATTCTGCATGGAAAATGGATAAATAAGTGATGGTGATAGGTGAAAATGAGTTTAAAGGACAGATGGACTAACCATTTTACTTGTTCAACATTAGGCTTGTGAAAAACAATAAAGAAGATCGTTCAAGCTTTACTGAACATTATAGGGTCTTCTGTATTCTTGCACAAGATAAATGTAAAATATGTAAGATAATGTTTTAATATTCAGTTAAATCCTAATGCGTCTGTCTCTGAGTTAGTCTTCTGCAAATAGTTCAGGATTTCAACTTCCACCCTAGTGTTTTGTCAGTTGTAATCCAAATACATCTGCAATGGACTGGTTTGGGGGAAAGTGTTCCTGAAGGTGAATAAAATCATGTTTCAGTTGACCTAGCAAGAAAACTTGGTTTATATGGATAGTTAAACTAACATAGATCTTTAAGTAACAGGTAGATACCATATTTGTGGAAAAAGTGGAGGGAAGTGAAGGTGATACAGTGAACTTTTATAAATGTGAAAATTTTAATTTGTGCAAGGTAGATTTTCTCCCCCTTAATGCTGAACAGAGCATACAGGAGTTCCCTTTTTAAATTCCTTTGTGTGGCTGTAGCTTGGCTGCATATGCCATCTAACTATTGAGAAGGGTTTTAAAAATATACCTCTACTTTATTTGTGCTTCAGGTAAGATTAACCAAAATGGTTATTGTGTCACCTAGAAACTACTTGATTGCTTCAAGACTAGACTTTAAAAACCCTATATATTATTATTAAAAAGGCCAGGAGCAACAAAGACCATTTTACCATTTCTGCAATGTTTTCATGGCAATTTGATCTTTACACAGGTTTTAAAAAAATCTTTGTACTTGGAGCTGATGGAAAAATCGAAGAAGGGAAATGGTTTTGAAACGCTTTCTCTATGGCTTCTGATTGCCTTTTTGAGTGAATATATATAAGGATGAAGCTAGAAGAAGCAGTTGGCTTTGTGTGGACTTGCTTTATTTAGTTTAAGAATGCACATCTTCCCCCATATTTCTCAGTAACTGATGCTTATCATTGTTAATTCTGTCAGGAGATAAAGGCACACATGTGTGGCTCACATGTACAACGTTGTCATAGCTTACAACAGCATTTATATATATGCTAGTATAGCTATTTGAACTTTTTATAAGCAGCCCCCAGAATGGAATCTAAGTAATTACTTATATTTCAAAGCTGCCCTCTGCAAGAAGGAAACTAAAATACCTGTAGCAAAACCAAAAATTACTGTAAAACCTAGTGCATAAAATATCTATTTTAAAACACTACCGTGATTGATATGACTGCATTAAAGAGCTTTGGACCACATTTCTGTATTTATTTCTATCTTTTGACCACATTTATCTATATGATAAAAATCCCGCTGGAATAATTTAATGTATAGTAAAGAGGGACCTTGTGAACAGTACTGTCCAAATGTGAATTCCAACCATTGTTCGTTTATATGTATGTTTAGGACCAGTAACACTTCCCTGCTATTTAAAGAGCAGGTCAACGTGAAAAAAAGGTAATAAGCATAGCTTTCACTATATTCAGATTTAATTTTCCATAACTTTCTCTTACTCTTAGATGCAACTACTAGAATTTGCACAAATGCAGCAAAAGGAGGCTAATCGTGCAGCCCTGGAAGCCCTTGGGCCAAGAAGAAAGAGACCACTGGATTCATCTATTTCTTTTTCTGGACTTGAGGTTTGTAACATTATGCTCCCCCCCCCCGGTTGCATTATCTTCACCAGCTGGACCTTGTTTCTATTTTTTGTAAAAATAGATTCCTGCTCACGGAATTGTGAGCAGGAATAGATTCCTGCTCACGGAATTGTTTTATAGTGGAATATTTCATCAGTTTCCTAGGAATCGTCCCTCTGAGCAACGTGCTGGCCTGGTGACGAAGACGCTCGCCTTCCATTGGAAGGTGGAGAGCTCAATCTTAGATAGCGTCAGATGTTTCTCTGACATCTGCTGCGAATCCCACATGGTGTCAGGAAGGGCATCCAGCCAATAAATGGTCAACTTCATCCAGTCACCCTGACTCTACCCTGGATTAAGGGATTATAGGTTTGTAAAAAGGGAGGTGATGGAATCAGTCCTTTATTTGGCTTCCAGAGAACTGGACTTGATTGTGTGGTGTTCTGTGAAGGAATTATTCTAATACCAGTAAAACTGCAGCAAAACATACTGTTAAGGAACATGCATATAAACAAAGCTTATAAAAATGTTTATCTAGAATCTTCCTATAAAATTCTTTTGGGATATTGTACTATTGGTTTCCCAGTGTGAAAAAAAGTTGGAATGGTCCAATAATATAGAAGAACACCCATTATTCCCATTGAAAGCCCATCTACCATCCCTAGGAATGATCTTAGAAATTTTTCAGTAGTAAATCTTCCTAATAGTTTTGGCTGTGTTCCAAATACGTTTTGGTATCAACCGATTTAAATAGATTTGAAAATAACAAAAAAAAATCTAGAAAAAAAATTGCTTCCATCTGTTAAAAGCACATCCCAGTCAAAGCAAATTAAAATATTTTCTCACTGTGCCTCTTTAGTTGTTGTCACTATTTTTTAATACTTTTGATTGGGATGAGCTCAGATAAGCAAGGGAAAGGAGGAGGAGAAATGGCAGGTTCACATGATTGTAGGTGCATCTGTCACGTGTTTAGTGTGGATGCGCCTTCAAATGTATTGTTTTCTGTCCATTGCTTAACAAACATAGCACTTAATTCTGAGCTTAGTTCAGAAAATTACATTCTTCTAATCCTATATGCTCTATTTCTGGGTAGGGAGTCTGTGTCTTCATATTCCCACAGCTTCATGTGCTCAAAACATGCCCCACAGCCTTGAATGGGGACTTCTGTCACTAAAGGTAATGTTTAATCTGACAGAGGAAACTACACTGAATAATTGTATTAACTGTATTTAATATAAGTTATTTTATGTTTATATTTATTTATTTTGCTCTAAATTCTTTTTCCTGATTTTTCCTGATTCATGGCCACCAAAAACTTCCCATGCTGTATTGGAAAATCACTCTTAAGAGATTGCTGTGTTCTGAGGCAGGTTCCCGATCAATTTTTACAAAAAAATATTTTTGATTCCCAGCACTGGCTTATTGCTTTCCACTGTGTCCTACCAAGCCCACCATCCTTCTTTCCTCTGGGCGCTTTTGATTGTCTGGAATCCCACTGCCACTTGGTGGTTTTCCTAGCTTCTGAAAATAATAGCTGTATGCAATAATCAGACTTGGTAGATCTCTAGATCAGGTTATTTCCTTTGCAGAAACCAATTGGGCAATCGGCCATCACTGAATCTCAGGACTTAAGAAGTCTTTTTCTGAATAGTTTTGGTTTTTTGCTAAGAGTTAGTAA
Source organism: Naja naja (assembly GCA_009733165.1). Taxonomy (NCBI): domain Eukaryota; kingdom Metazoa; phylum Chordata; class Lepidosauria; order Squamata; family Elapidae; genus Naja; species Naja naja. The sequence goes on from CM019150.1 coordinate 172,690,369, forward strand.
GGTTAAGGAATTGCAATCACCACTTTCTCTAATTCAATATTTCAATACCACAATTGTGGTTATGTAGCAAGAGTGGCCATGAAACAACAGAGGGAGGAACCTCATGATTTGCAGAAACTCCCCCCCAAAATTAGAGGGAGAAAGAAAACCTAGTTTGCGAGGAAAGAGAATCTTCAGAACAGCCAGTGGATATTGTGCAGAATGTTTTTAAGTTTTAAGTATTTTTTAAAGACAAGCACAAACATAGAACATCAACATAAGCACGGAGACGGCATTGGTCGCACTGACGGATGATCTCCTCGGGACAGGGTTTTTTCCTCTGTCCTGGTCCTGTTAGATCTCTCAGCGGCTTTCGATAACATCGACTATGGTATCCTGTTGCGGCATATGGGGGGGTTGGGAATGGGAGGCACTGTATTGCAGTGGTTCTCCTCCTTCCTCTCGGGACGCTCGCAATCGGTGTTGGCAGGGGGGCAGAGGTCGGCGCCGAGGGCTCTCATTTGTGGGGTCCCTCAAGGGTCGGTTCTCTCGCCCCTCCTGTTCAACATCTATATGAAGCCGCTGGGCGAGGTCAGCTGTGGCTTTGGGGTGAAGTATCATCACGCTGATGATATGCAGTTGTACATCTCCACCCCAGCCCACATCAGTATGCCCTCTCCGTGATGTCCCGTTGTCTGGATGCGGTACGGATCTGGATGGACAGGAACATGCTTCGGCTCAATCCGGCCAAGACAGAGTGGCTGTGCATACTGACATCTTGGTCCAGTCAGGAGATTCCATCTTTGGTCATGGGGAGAGGTGTTGCCCCGTGGACAGGGTACGGAACTTGGGTGTCCTCCTGGATTCACGGCTCAGGATGGAGGAGCAGGTAGCGAGTGGGGCATTTGCCCAGGTTCGGCTGGTTCGCCAGCTGTGCCCTTATCTGGACCGAGATGCCCCGCACTGTCACTCAGGCACTTGTTACCTCCCGGCTCGACTACTGCAATGCTCTCTATATAGGACTGCCCTTGCATACCATCCGGAGGCTTCAACTGGTGCAGAATGCGGCTGCGCGGGTTGTGATGGGAGCGTCCCGGTACTCCCATGTTACACCCCTCCTGCGCGAGCTGCATTGGCTACCGGTTGCCCTCCGGATGAGATTCAAGGTCTTAGTATTAACATTCAAAGTCCTACAAGACATGGGTCCAGGTTATTTACGGGAGCGTCTACTGCCGGCATCGAATACCAACCGCCCTGTACGAATGCACAGGCAGGGACTTCTCAGGGTGCCGTCTGCAACCCAGTGTCAGCTGGCGGTGTCCCGGGGAAGGACCTACTCTGTAGCGCCTCCCGCTCTCTGGAACCAACTGCTTCTGGGGCTCCGCCTGGCCCCTGATCTCCGCACCTTCCGTCGTGACCTGAAAACTTGGCTGTTTGGACAGGCTGGGCTGTGCTGACTCCTTGTGGGAAGGGTTTTATATGTATTATGGGATTTTTAGTTTAATTCGGCTTGCTGTAATTTAATTCTATTTTAGTTAACTTAATTTATTGTATTGTTTTTATCTGTGAGCCGCCCCGAGTCCTTTTGGAGAGGGGCATCAATGAATGAATGAATGAATGAATGAATGAATGAATGAATGAATGAATAAATAACATAAAACCATCTTCCAAAATACAGCGCGTCGGTTGGTACATTTCTTTTGTGCAATGTCATAATATCAACAGTCTTCCCCTTCCAAACATACATTCATGTTACATAAATCAACTATACATATTATATTGTATTATATTATTGTATTATTATTATATCATTATTAGACTCAACTACAACTTCACATAATTCTTATTGAGCAAATCTGAGTTTTAACAAATCTGAGAATATACAATTCATTTCATTATATTCATATTATATTATCTAATATCATTATATTATCTTGCATATGATATTGTGCAGAATGTTGACTGAGAGGGTCAGACTGAAAGAGGGTTGGAAGGATAGTGAATGTCTGTGATTGAAAACCTGGGAAAAAATAGGGAAAGAGATCATAAATAAATAGATATGCAATAACAGTCTATTGTCTTGATAAGTGAATAAGTTCATATAGAAACTTTATAAAATATTCTTTCTAACTAGAATGACAGTAGTCTATGGAAATCAGAACAGAATCCCAGACTTTAAAGAATGACGTACATCCCACTCTCAAAATTGGACATTTATGGTGCTTCTAGATGAGGAAAATGTTTAACAGGAATCGTTGGTTGTGCTTGCTAGAAAAGGAGAAAAAAGTATATACTGTATGTAAATAGTCAGCTACAATCCTAATAGAAACCAGCTGTCCCCTAGCATTATTGCATGACTCGATCAATGTGTAAGTTTCTACAGTTCTCAACAGCATTACTAAATATACTTCATATATTAATCTGCTTGGCTTCAATGTGCCAGATAGACTAAAGAGTCTTTCTACTTGGAGGAAGCAGAGTTTTATAAATGAATTGACAATGGTAGTAGTAATCAATGACAATGATATAAAGAAACCATTGGTAGGCTAATTGTCCTTTTCCTCGCTACTCCTGTGAACTGTGCAGTAAATTTCTGGATCGTGGTTGCTTTAAGAATACCTATGCAGATAAAATGTGGAATATTGAAAAATTGTGAAATAGGATGTCCAGAATGTTAAAAGCATACAGAGGAGACATATGAGCAGAAGACCAGCCCAGCTAGCCCACAAAAGCAAATTAACACACGTGGGAAATATTAACTTGCCTTTGAGCTTGGGTGTATAATTTTAATAAATTGGTGGCTATCTTTATGTGTATAGAATGAGCTTTTATCTCTCTTAATTACTGCTGAAAGATTTGAAATCATGAGCTTGGTGTAATAGCTTTCCCAGGTCCCTCCCATCACAATTAAACTTTTCATTAGGTAAATCATTATGTTTACTATTAAGCAGGAAGAGGCTGCATAAGAGTAAAGTAGTAATTATTTCTAGCTTTTCCTTTTGTATAATGCTAGAGGGTTTGTAATGGGTGTCCCTTGGACATATTCTTGCTGTTGCTGCTGTGACTTCTTTCTTATTAAACCCTCCTGGTGTAATCCTATATAACACTATTGATGAAAATGCCCATGGCAATGGAGTCACGCATCAGAACAATAGAATTCAACATTTTGTGCTACATGAGCAGAAGTACATTTAGGCGTACTGTACGTGTACTTTGCATATTTATAAGATGCCTAGGAAATACAGCAGTTGCAAGTTAGTGATTTCATTAATTGTAAGCATTTCTCTGAAGATTCTATTTAGGAACAAAAGTGGGGAGGTTGGATCAGTGCTATGGAATCCACTTTAGCTTGTCAAATCTAGAGGTCTTAAAGAGCCAATGGCATTTATCCCATCCACTTGCCACCAATATTCATAAAAGTACCTTGAAATTCTGGAAACTTGTTTCATGTATTGCATACCATTCTTTCTCGCCATAAGATAACTGCAGATTAAGTATTCATTGCTTGCCAGGAATATATTTGAACTGTTCCATGAAAGTATTCATCTTCAGACATATTTAAAAATGATGGTATGTTGGAGGTGAATATAAGGATATGTATAGACAAGTGTAACTAAGAATATTTCATAATTATCAGGTAATTTGGAAATCTTGAAGCAGGATACTTGCATTGCAGGCATAATAACAAGAAAGACAAAACATCCTGATATGTAAACAATATTTTGTTCTGTTCTACTTCAAGGAGGGCCTTGAAGTAGAATATGGCTTGAGGGTCTATATGCACTAACTGCATATTTTCAGAAAAGTTGGCTAACTTAAATATGTAGAACTGAATAACTTGGATGCAAGGATGCATTTTCTAAAGCAGATAAATGTCAGGAATAAATTAGTTTCACACACGTGTCCCAACTCTAGTTACTGATCTTATCAGTAGGGAATAAAGCAGTGCTAATTTCCCCAAATTATGTTTTGAATTTTAGCATATATAGTTCAGAGTGTAATGAGGCATCTTTTGTTCCTGTCCAGTGGATCCATGCAGCAGGTAACTCTCTGGGCTTGAGTGGAAGATGTCATTTCTTCTTTAGCCAGTGTACCTCTCAGAGACCTATAAAAAGGTATGGACATGAGCAAAGAAAAATAATAATCAAAAGATAAAATTGTCTCCTTCTCTAGCAGAACTGGTTTAAGGGTTCATCAGCTTCAAGGAAACATTTAAGTTAAATGCTAAGAATGAAACTCTGAAGATTTATATAATATGTCACTAGTTTATTTTGACTAGTTTAAATGTTGCAGCTTATAGGACTTTTGCACATCCTCTCCTCCAAACCCACCCATGAAAATTAGCGCAACTGAATTAATGCAAATATGGGGATTCATGATTAGGACATTGTAAAAACTTGTGTTTTAAAGAAGCATTATCCTTATTACATCACCAACAAATGTCCTTTCCTATAGAAATGTGTCCATTACATTTTAATGGACATTTCAGTCAGGCATTGTCGGCTGGCGGTTCCCAGGGCTAGGGCCTTCTCCATGAGAGTGCCTGCCCTCTGGAATCAGCTCCCCGTGGATCTCCGTTTGGCCCCTGACCTTCGCTCCTTCCGCCGAGACCTGAAGATCTGGTTTTTCAACAGGCTGGCCTGGAATGACCCGGTGGGGTGTGTGAGGGTTTTAATTTTCTTATTGTTTTAATGCATTCGGCTTGTTTTATTTAATTGTTTTTTACTGTAAATTTGTTCTGTTTTAATGTTCGCCGCCCTGAGTCCTTAGGGAGTAGGGCGCATACAAGTCGAATGAATGAATGAATGAATGAATGAATGAATGAATGAATGAATAAATAAATAAATAAATAAATAAATAAATATTATTTTTGTAACATAAGTCATAGTTTAAAGTCTTGTCATTCTTGCTATGGAAGTTAAGTCACTCTTCCATTGTCTGGGAAACATAGGAACCTCTAATTTTGTATTCTACTTATTTCTCAGCATCTGGATATCAAAATGATTTATTGATAACAAATATCTATAAAAACAAAGAGTAGGTTTTTAATTGTAAAGGATTAACCAATTGTTCTAGTATCTCTGGTGTCTTAGAAGTTGAAAATGCTGCTATTCCAACAAATTTTACGGTAAATATTGCTACTGAATTACATCTGATAGATGATATTTATCACTTAGCACAGCATATGTTAAAAATTCATCTACGTACTTCATGGAGATGTATGTATGTGTTTATGTATGTTTGCATGCATTTCCTTATTTATTTTCAGTTGGCCTGGGAATCATATGCAGAAGTTCCATTCTAGAGATAACTGCTAGATTGACTGCAGACTCCATCTCCCCTGTCCCCCCTCATGCTTTCTGCTCTCCCTCCCATCCATCTTTTTGCTTATCATATTGATGTATTATTCTCATTTTTTCCTTTGTTGTTGTTCATTTATTGTTCTATTGTTCTCTACACTTTTTTCATTTTCCTTATTGTAAACTGCCTTCAGTAACATGGCAAGGTAGGTGGCAAATAAATTTATTAAATAAATTTAATTAGCCAAATCCCTGTTATATATAGGTAAGTTGGTAATTGCTTCATAATGTGGATATAAATTTTGTACTTGCAAAACCTGTGCAATCTTCCCTCAGTTTTTTGAGACTTCAGGAGTTTTCATTTCAAGAGGCAACTTGAATCTTGCATCCTTTCATCTTTCCTTTTTCTCCTTGTTATGCTTGGAGAGTGCATATTTGTAGACTAGCATAATGATCCTACTTCCTATATTTCTGAAAATCATAATACATGATACTTTGCCCTTTTAAAAGTAGTTTATCTTGTCACTTTGTTTTTCAAAAGTGATGAAATTTGGACTTTAGCATTGGTTTCCATTAATAGTGCAGTTCATGGAAAATCATAAAATACCATAGTGGTTATTGGCATTTCATATTCAATTATCTCATTTCATCCTCCAATAGCTGTCAAAATCTATAAGTGCAGCCTTGATCAGGAGTGCTTTATTGAAGGATGATAATACTACAACATTCTGACATGCATATTTATTGACAAATTATATTGGTTAGTCTGGATGAAAATACGTCAGCATGACAAACTAGAATGAAGTTTTTCTTTTTTGTGGCCCTGATTTTTTTATATGTAAAGTAGAGGAGGAAGGGATATATTAACATCCACTGCCAGATGTATTTGTTGATCTTGCATAAGATGTTTGATTGTAGTTTAGCAAATTTCAGGTTTAAAAAGTTTGAGTTGACCTTATATTAAGTGCTTCTCCCTTTTCTTTGTTTTTATTTTTCATCTGTAAAATAAGCCTACATGCCTTTGTGCCACTTTACTATTGAATTATCTTTCTTTTTTTTAAATCCCTGGTTTGCAATAAGTCAGATGGTAGCCTAACTCACTTCACAGGGTTATTGTTGTAGGGAATGAGGAACAATAGGTATGTTTGCCACTTTTAATTATTTATAAAAAAATAATAAAGTTGGTATAATAACTAATTAACTAATTTTAAAAACTATTTTGCATGACCCTTGTGGGGAACCTGGTCTTATTAAAAAAAAACTAAAAACAAAAATAGATCTATAAAGCCTGAAATCTACTCAGTTATAGTCTAGTTATTCTGAAAGAATACAGAGATTAACTGTTGCAGAAAATCTGTTTCTCTGTGGAGCAAGAAGCATATTAACATGCGAATCATTTCAATTAACTATGAAATTCCCCTTTGTGTTAGATGCATCTTGAGCCTCTCATACTCATCATTCATGTCTAATTGAGATGCATTTCATTAAAATTGCTAGAAAACAAAAATTATAATAGTTGAATGTAATTGGAAGAACTAGTGTAGTTTTTATTGGAGGCAAGTGGAATTCAGATGGTGTTAAACTTTGTAGCAGCTTTGGGTTTAGGCTACGTTTGTTGACATAAAAGCTATGCCTGTATGGTAAATAGAGCTATTCCAGGCTGCAATTCAAAGATTTGAGCAATGTAACTCGCTGGCAGAATATTCCTGCTATTCAGAAATGGAGCTTAATTATTTTGTGTGAAAGATCTCTGCAATTTAAATGACTAATTGTATTGTAGCTTTGGGCTAAACATATTGATAACATAAATGTTGATGGCATCTGCAAGGTCAAGAGACTGATAATTTTGATTATAGTGCTTAAATGATCTGGCAAAAAGTCAAAATACTTCAGTTTAATAATTGTCTATTAAGGTAACATGACATATTTTGTACTGTATTTGTTACCCCCAGGTACAGATTAAAGATCTGATGTAGCCACAGAAAGTGACGTGCATATATGAATCTTAGCATGGTGGAGAATAAGCTGTCACCATATTTGCAGTAATTTGTCTCAATATGTAAAACATTCTGCTGGTTACACTTGAACCAATTTGTAGAAATGTCACAGAGGAAATGGGGCAGAATGTTGTACAGCTGAATATTAATACCAGTTTTTTTTCTAAATCTTGACAGTTTTAACTCATTTCCAACTGAACTGAAGATAAAAGATCCTTAATGTACACATTTATTCCTAAATTGTTTAATGTATTTCAATATTCAAATACTTTTCAGATTGTAGCATGATTTGTCTCCATAAATGTTATTCTTTTATTTTTAAAATTCACTGTGCTTTACTAGATAGGCAAGCAACACTGTAAACAAAATAGCTTCTTATGAAGTTTAATGATACAGCTATATGTAGTAGCTATAGATTATTGTTGTAATGCTGTATGCACTCAAACTGAAACAATAGGAAGCCATTTCCTTTTTTGTGATAATTGTATTAGAGTTTATAAGTACAAAGATAAATAACTTATAAAAAACTAAGAAAAGAAAAAATTAAAAAAAAGAAAAGTGAACAGAAATAGAAAAAGGAAAAGAAAGCAGAAAAGAAATTCCATTGCAAGTGTTGTCAACATCAAAATGTCTTCCTAAAAGAAAAAGTTTCATTCTACTCTAGGATTCTGGATTAAGGGCCACTTCTGAGTCCTAATCAAACTACTGATTGAAACATAGTACAACATAAACTTTGAATGGGTAAGTGAACTTTGGAGCCAAAGGTCTGTTAACACTGCAGGCTTTCTTATCTCTAACTTACAAGTCAAGCAGCACAATATGCCTTCAGGGGCTACACATGTCCATCGTTTTGGTCCAGAAGGTTGGGGTGTTTTCTAGAATAAATCCATGTACATTAGTTTATTTTAAGAATGTATAAGGCTGCCCAACTCTACAATGGCTCTGGACAGCATTTAATAAAACAATATGTACACCATTTTCTCTTTTCCTAAAGTTTTACACTGAAACTTTTAAGATGTTGCCAAAACCCATATTTTATACTGACAGCATCAGGCAGGAGTAACATAGTTTTCAAAAGAACAAGCATTCTCAAGTAACTGTACAGTGGGTACATCAAAATAGCCATCAAGAACCAAGCATGTCCAGCAAGCCGCTGGGGTGCTCGATGGCACGCAAATCAGAGGTGGTATTCAGCAGGTTCTGACCAGTGCTGGAGAACCGGTAGTGGAAATTTTGAGTAGTTCGGAGAACCGGCAAATACCACCTCTGACTGTCCCTGTCCGATCTATTCTCTGTCTCGCCATTAAGTGGCAAGCATTTTAAAGCATATATGCAAGTTGTTATTTACTCCTCTAATTAGCTTCTTTTGAATTTGTGAAGAATCCTTGCACTTCTTGAAAAACCTGAAAGCCTCCAGGGGGAAGATTAAGAAAACCACCCTGAACTCAGGCTTAAGTAAAGCAATAATTGAATGATGTTATGCATAGTTGCCAAATGAACAATATGGGAGTAAATGATGAAAATATCTAGATCACATCCCTCTCCGCTTACTTGGTATCTCTGTGATGTTGCAAAAGAAGAATCTATATGTCATAGTCTTCAATTCAATTAATCTTTGATTGTTTATGTTGTTTGAATTCATGGAGTTTTTAATTCAAGAAATTGTAGCGCTTTATATTATGTATGTATGTATGTATGTATGTATGTATGTATTTATTTATTTATTTATTTATTTATTTATTTATTTATTTGACTTGTATGCCGCCCTACTCCCTAAGGACTCAGGGCGGTGAACATTAAAACAGAGAAAAATTTACAATAAAAAAGAATTAAACAAATAAGCCGAATACAGTTAAAAATTAAAACCCAAACCCCACCCCCGGGTCATTCCAGGCCGGCCCGTTGAAACAACCAAGTCTTCAGGTCCCGGCGGAAGGAGCAGAGGTCAGGGGCCAAACGGAGATCCACGGGGAGCTGATTCCAAAGGGCAGGCGCTCCCACAGAGAAGGCCCTAGCCCTGGGGACGGCCAGCCGACAATGCCTGACCGACGGCATGTTGATCTATGCATGTGTTGAAGACCCACTGAACTTGACAATGTTTGTAATCTGAGCAATAAAAATTTTAATCCAAAAAATATTACTCTGAAAAAAAAATAGGAGCAAATAGTTATTATGGTAATGGTAATAAAATCTTGTGATTTTATACTGTAAAGATACAGTATACCAATTTTAATCAAATAAGTTGTCCTCAACATTTACCATCAGGATGTGTTTGATTAGAGCTCCTATAACCGTAGTTAGTTTGCTGGGGATAACAGGAATAGGATTGTATATCATCTGGCAGCCCCCATATTGTGAAGAGCTGACAAAATATTTCAAGGACTAGTTATTTGAAAAATTTTCTCAAGAAAGAGATTTCTTCCTGGAATTGTAGTCCTTATATACTATTAATCACAATGAAATGGGTGAATTTCTGTATGAATGCTCAAAAAGACATCTCAGAGCAAAGTAAATCTTTTTACTTCCTTATAGGTCTTTGACTTCTGAAGGACATCACTTGGAGGGTTGAGAATCCCCAAGGGTTTGTTTTTCTTTTTCTCACCCTATTTTTCTTTGAAATATTGTCTTATGTTGAGGTCTGACTCTTATTGTATCATACGAGAAGGAATGTCCCTTATCCAATGGCACCAATCTCCCTTCTGTGCCTATTCCAAATTCCTGAAGAAATAGGAAGTTTCAACCAATAGTATTTTTATTATTTTGGATTAAATCAGTCAGTTACATTTCCTGATAATAGCAGGGAAAATGTACTTTCCCAAAAAGTAGATTATATCAACTGTTCAGAGTGGCTTAATTAAATTGCTGACAGTAGACTTTTTTATACCACTTTTATATTTTACTTAAATTGTTGCATGCTGTTTACATCACTTATCAAACTTCAAAGGGCTTGGACTTAAATTGTTTCAGCCATGCTTCTAAGCAGAGGTTGAAGTTAATTTAAGTGCAATATCATTAAAATGTCTCAGATAAAAATGTTTTCTTACTCCACTTCCTATCCAAAACATTTTCCCTTGAAGCAATTTGCAATATAATGTTAAAAGTGCTATGTTTACTTTTGACATGGGATACAGGCTATGTGAAGACTAGTATTGTGTTCATTACATACTTAAAATGAGCTGACTAACAGGGATAAGGGCCATGGTCAAGTGACCTTCCCAGAACACAAGTGGAGAACTAGCAACTACTACCGTAATAGATTATTGAAACATAGGCATTTGTAGAACATGTCCAGACAATCAGTATAATACTGTGAAAAGAATTCAAATCCAAGAGTTGGAAGAGGCCATTTAGGCAATGAGTTTAACTCCTTTATTCACTGCAGAAATCCAAACAAATATCTCAGCTGTCCATATTTCACAGGAACACGTTCAGTGAAAGGGAGCGATTAACTCTGCTAGTTGACCCTGTCAAACAGGTCCTATTGTTAGGAATTTGTTCCTAATATTTAATTAATTTTACATATACATATAGCTTTTAAAAATAGGTATAACTGCTATACATTGGTTGAGATCTGTAACCATGCAGGCTCTATTTACTGCTGTTGTGTCTCTCCAGTTTCTTCCAGCCTAAAGATACTGAACTCCACCAATTATTCCTTATAAATATGTCAATGAAGATTCTCAGTCATCCAAGTAAAGTTGCCTGGAATTGAGTCAAGGCTACTGGACTTTTTTTCTTCTTGTTCAAAATGTTTCACTGCTTATCCAAGTAGCTTCTTCAGATTCAGCTTCCATATATTCCTTACAATGTTTTCATTTCAGAATTCTTGTATTTTTGATTGCTTTCCTCTGAACTCTTTCCTACACTTTGTTATTACTGTATTCTTTGTAAAATGTGGTGCCCAGAATTTAACACAATTATCTAGATGCAGTCTGACCAATGCAAAAAAAAGGTAAAAGGGATTATGATTTCTCTTGAGCATGGTGTTCTACCTTATGTCGATACAACCTAAAAATTGCCTTTTTTTGCAACCACATTATACTGTGGGCTTATATTTTAATTCATAATTGGCCAAAACATCCAGCTACTTTTTGTATGTTATTGTTGTCTACTATGGTCCCTCACATCTAGTACTCATATCTTTGATTTTTCCTACTCAAAGGTAGAATTTGTCATTTGTATTTTCTGAAATACATTTTGCTGATTTCCTCAAATGTTCCACCTGTTCATGATCCTTCTGGGTAACACTTCCTTCCACCTTAATGTGGAATAGTTAATGGATATTAGTGGTGTATGATTGCTCAGTCCGTTTTAGCATTTAGCTCATACCAAAAGTATCATAATTCACCTCACTTTCTACTATTCTCCATCAGAATCTCATGGGACTCTTGATAGAATATCATAGAATAATGTATTCTATTTCGTAGAATATGTTAAAGTCAAGGTTCACTGTGTTTACCACATTCATTTGTAGTCAACTGAACTGATCACTATTTTTTCACTGTAGTGACTGTAAAGTGTAAATCCTTTGCAGGCCTTCTAACAAAGATTCTGGTGGCCCCTGAAAGGCCAACAACTTACTAAATGAGTTTTAAATTTCTAGGAAAAGACAATATGCATCTGCTGATGGTGGGAGAGGGAAATGGTGAAAGTAAAAAAATAAGCAATGATTTGAGAAGTGGGCATTTTAACCAGGTTGTTCATTGGGAATAGTAAAGAAACTGTATTATGAGAATGTTATACCCAGCTTTGGCTATGTGTTTATTGTAAGTATTATTTGTTTTGTACTTTTTATTTTATTGGGTTTTTTAATCAATGTAAAATTGATAAAGTTTATGAAGTCACAATGTGTGAATATGATGGTCTTATAATGAATAAGTAAACTTTTTTCTTTACTATTCCCAATGAACAACATTCCAGACGTCTTTTCTGAACACACACACACACACACACATTTCAGACTGTCATCAGCTTTAAGTATAATTGTTAAATTCAATAGATTCCAAATACATTGAAGTTTGTGACTCAATTGTAACTGAAGCAGCAAGGCAAGTATTGACCAGCTTTGGAGGAAAAAGAAGCTGCAAGGATTCACAGTCAGACACTTTCCTCAAACTGTTGCCTGTTTTATTTGCTAAAAATCTGAGCAAGCCAAATCCTGATAGTGGTTTAACTTGAAGTCCTTTGCAAATACAAGTGATAAATATGGTAAAACATTTTTCTGATGGCAAGCAGGTTCTCCCTTTTTAATCACTGTGTACTGGTATGATATGGGTATTAATAGAGGCAACAAGCTGATTTATTAGAAAAACTCCATAGGTTGTGTGAATAAGGAAAGGGTCATAGTGGGAGCAGGCATCAAGAGATATTGTACAGAACAAATATTGGATAGTGATACTTAGCTGGCCTCTTTCAACCCATTGATTCAAGATCTGATTGTACTTGCCATCCATGGGCAGATTGCTGATTATACTGTATGGACAAGTGTAATGAAATATGAGAGGTTTTTTTTTTACAATGAATACTGTCAGTGGAAAAGTAGTGTATGACTGTATCCGAAATATACTGTATATGTCTTGAATATTGTAACTTTTTTATTATTACTTGGGGGGTTGTCACATTCTTCCACTTTTTTGTTATAGCACTTTTTATCCTTTTTTCTCTTTGATTATGTGTCACTATCACTTTTTTGTCTGTTGCTCTTCTTTTTCGTTATTGATTTAAAAAGCAATGTAAATAAATATAGTGATTCTTGGGTGTTAAACGAAAGTCTATTTTGGCTCAGCAATCAATGCCTTTCTTCTTTTTCTCTCATCCAGGGCTTCAACAGATCATCTGGTCTTGTGAAACCATACCTTTGGCCAAGAATAACCCGAATTTGTCTCAGGGACTTGATCTTTTGTCTGGAACAAGAGAAAGAAACAAAGCATTCTCTAATCTTATATCAAGCTCTTCTGAAATAGTGGCTAATGGAATTCTGCATTTCACCTTATCATACATTGCCAAAGAATAATTTGTTTGCACTATCCTGAAGTCATATTACAAGAAATTGTTTGTAAGGTCATTGTTGAATGTAGGCAATGCTGCCTGGACATGTGGAAGAGAAAAGGTTTGGTTGCCTGCTAAATTCCATGCGAGATACTGTATTGCTATATAAATCCGCAATATTATTCCACGAAGCGTGTGCCTTCTAACATTGCAGTTAGTGAAGAATGACGTGATGAATGTATTTAATGACAAACTAGCAGTTTGCTAGTGCATAGCCTGCAGGATTCAGCCTTTCTGTGTGTCCTAGAGAAACCACCTGGGAAACAACTAAAAAGTGTCAAAATGCAGGCTATAATTTCCTGCCTCAAAAGAAAGATGGAGAAGAAAGAATCCCTACTGGCATTTTTTGTGTTACCAGTCCTACCAGACAGAACTGTAAGTAAACTACAGTTGTAAGAGTTGGAGAAAGCAACACTTGAAAAGTCAAAGTAATTTTGTGGGGCGCTTCATAGGACAATGGCCCATCCATTTTCAGCATAAAATGACTTCATTTGCATATGTATTTGTGTGTTTTTAAAGTATTCTACACAGTTCAAGATGTCCCGTTGCTTTCTTTAGAGTACGAAGTGACTTCATCTCCATTATGGGAATGGAGAGAATATATATATATATGTATATATGTATACGTATATGTATACGTATATGTATACATGTATGTATTAATATTATCAGGGATCTGCTCACTGTTGCACTGGTAACTTCAAAATAATTCTAAAACCTGATAAAAGCAGAAGAAGAAAAATTTTGCCAGGGCATTTGCAGAACAGCACAAAACTCCAGGGTGCCATAATGTTGAATCTAACTATTAATCCCTCTTGAATAGATGATAAAAATGATTGTGATGATAGATCTACCTGCTATCATTTTTTGCACTTGCTTATGAACATTATTTTAGTGTGGCCATGAAACAATATCACATATGACATGAATGTACATAATGGAAACTGGGAAAGACAGCAACTGAAAGCCTTTGAAACTGGTCTTTACTATAAATAAGAAAAATCTATAGTTTATCTACATATTACAAAATGGAGAATATATGGATGGGGAAACCCTTGATAAGAAGTACTACTGAAGTTATATTGAGTTTCTAATCAAGTCATGGTTTCCTTGTTAGAAAAATAGTGAACTGAGGTAGTTAAACCAATATGGTAAATTATTTGTGTCTTTACACATATTTATAAAGTGGGTACTCTTGGATAAGAAAAAAATAGCGCTTTGATGGTTCAAGGCAAATATGTTTTGTATAGTAAATGTTTAACTTTATTTAAAATGCAACATGGTTTCCCTGTTTTGTGTAGCTTAAGTGATAAATGTTTCAAATTTATTTTAAATACTCTTATTAAAGTAAATATTTTATTAATTCTAAGACTAATTTGTACATCAGACTACAAATATGGCATTGCTTCATTGAACAATCTAGTCATGAAATCCTAACAATTGGGATATTACAGCTAATATTCTCACAGATCAAGTCAGGATGAACAAAGGCTGAAGTCAGAGTGTTAAATTAGCCCCCTTCCCTAATTGAATATACATTGGTGCCACACATTTAGTTCTCAAACTCTCCCTTTTCCAGTCCTGGACAAACTCAGCTCTCTATAATTTATACCTGCCACTTCAATACTACCATTCTCAGCTGACTTGCACTTAGGTGGAAGCTGACCTGATTGTATCATCTTATCATAAAAATAAGAAAATTCCCCAAACCTTATTCTAGGAAGAAGAAAAAGACAATTTCATGCAGTTGTCCCCCCAGGAGTCTGGAAATGCCTGTGGCTTTTCTTCTGACCTTCTGGAAGACGCACATTTTTTTAATGGAGGAAATGGAAGAAGGGGAACATAAGCAAAGAAGAATGTATAGTATGGTAGTCTTCAGAAGCTAAAGGATTTTGTCAAAGGCTGGAGCTCAAAATGAGCTGAGGTTTGCAAGGAAAATGGAAAACAACCAAGAAAGGTCTTTGGGTCTGTCAGAACAAAAAAGAAGGCCAAAGAGATTGGAGATCTGTTGTAAAGAGAAAATGGTGAAGTGGTAATGAGTGATGCTGAGCAAGCAGAACTATTGTTTTGTGCCTGTCTTCTCACAAGCAGGAAATGGAACCCTAGCTAGTGATCACTATGTCGCTGGGGGAATAAGACCTTAGGGTAGACAAGGATAGGCTAACAGAGAAATTAAGTAAGATGAGTTCAGCTCTCCAGATCACAAAATCACTTTTTGGGCCTTATAGGCCAATTGTCTATTAAGCTGCTTTAGGTCAAGAGCCAAAAGTTTCCATCCTAACTTAATGGCTGTCTAGACCAGTGGTCACCAACCGGTGGGCCGCGGACCACTAGTGGTCCGTGAGAAAATTTTGGTGGTCCACATAGAAATGTCCCCCCCCCGCAAAAGCAATTAATCCAGGCTACATGGGAACACAAGGCTGCGCCACCCACATGGGCTGCAGGAACACAAGGCTTGCGTCGCTTGCATTCCAAACAACACGTAGTGAGGGGAGTGGGGAAAGGGTGGAGGGGGAACTTGCCCCAATCACCCCATATGCCTGGCCTGGCCACCGGGCTGCTTCTTTCTGCTTCCTTCTTTTCTTTTGGCTGCACACAAGGAAAGCAGCAGAAGTCTCTCTTTCTCTCCCCCAAATTCCGCCAGAAATGAGTCTTTGGAATCCTGCAAGGCATCCTGCTTCAAGAGGCTGCACCATTTCTGGCGGAGTTTGGGGGAGAAAAAGACAGACTTTCCTTGCATGAAGCCAAAAGTCTCTCTCCCCGAGAACAGAGCTGGAGACGGTATCCTGCGATCCCAAATAAAGAATGATCAATCGGTAGGAAAATAGGGTGGGGAATTTTCCTGAAGACTTTTTGGGGGATTTTCCCAGTGTCTCTGCTGCTTCTGCTTTTTCTGCAGAGACCCTGAGAAAATCCCCAGAAAAGCTCCGGGATGACCAAAGGTTACTACTGCAGCTCTGGATGCCTGCCCTTAAGATCCAGCTGTCTACAATTACTGTAGGCTCGAATCCCACCAGGCTCAAGGTTGATTCAGCCTTCCATCCTCTCGGGGTAGGTAAATTGAGGACCCAAGATTGTTGGGGGCAATTAGCTGACCTTGTAAAAATGCCGCTTAGTAATAAGCAGGCATATACAATGGAAGGAAGGCTATTGCTGAGCGCATTGGGTTGTGCTCCAAAATTGTAAGCGCCTGAGTCTTCGGAGAAGGGCGGCATATAAATGTAATTTTAAAAAATTAAAAAAAATTCATATTAGTGGTCCGCAGGATTTAAAATTATGAGTTTGGTGGTCCCTGAGGTCCAAAAGGTTGGCGACCCCTGATCTAGACAACCTGTGCCCCGTGGGGTCATTTGAAAATATTTATCTAAATAGAAACGGAATGACCGTAGGTGGTCAAAAGAGCAGTAGGAGCCAAAGTGACCTCTGACTTCCTGCTGGCTTCCTCACTGAGTTTCCTTGTAGGAAATCATATTTCCTTTTTCTTCCTTTCTTCCCTCCCTCCCTCCCTTGAATTCTTGCCAGTTTTCCCATTTGCTTTGCTTGTGGAAAGTTTGCAGAGAGAAAGTGAGGATGCCAGCAGGAAATTGCAAGTCCAAAGCCTGCAGGCTGATAAGTGGCTGCTACTGTGGGAGGGAGGGAGATAGGGGATATACAGAGATGCAGGTTAGCAGTGGGTGTGAAAGAGATGCTGTGTAGGTTGGCGAGGAAATGTGGGCCAGGGAGGATGCATGTGGATGTGATGAAGTGCCATGTGGGTTGTATAGGGTGCATGCTCAAATAGCCGTGGTGGTGCAGTGGTTAGAATACAGTATTGCAGGCTAATTCTGCTGACTGCCAGAGTTTGATTCTCACCAGCTCAAGGTTGAGTCAGCCTTCCATCCTTCTGAGGTCAGTAAAACGAGGACCCAGATTGTTGGGGGCAATATGCTTACCCTGTAAACCGCGTAGAGAGGGCTGTAAAGCACCATGAAGTGGTATACAAGTGTAAGTGCTGTTGCAACCAAAATTTCAGTACAATTATGGCTGCTATTACTCCTTCTGCTCTGACCATTAGTGTGTCTTTCCTTCCACTTCTCCAGTAAACATTATTTTTTATCTAATTATAGATCCAGATAAAAGATCAAATGTATTTTACATATAATATAAAGCATAATCAAAATTTAAAACTACTGCTACCTTGACTTATCACTTGTACACAAAGTATGTGTGAGCTGGCCTGGGGCCTTCAAGATAAATGTAAGTGAAGATCTTTTGATAAAAGGTGCTATATATGCAAAGCACTTTTTATACATTCATTAACTACTGCTGGAAACTTCGCCACTGGCCAAATTCTTTTCCTTTCTCCCTCAGGTCATCAACAACGCTAAGTTAATGATTATTCTGTGAAAATATTTTCTAATTGGTGCATTGTGTGTTCTTTAGCAGCAAAGAAAGCTTTGAGGGGTTCTACCTCCCCAATCAAATTTAACTGGAATTACATTGCTCAGCTGTTGTATCTGGATAGATAACTGACACTCATCAATGGTTTTGGAAGCCAGTGGTGAGTGTCATTTTACAGATCTACCCTTCTGTAAAATGGGCCATACTCTGGCCTATGATAGTAAGCAATCAAGGAAATGCTACCTGCTTATTTGGAGATGTAAAAGGCATACTGAAAAAAATACATGTACAGACAAATATCCAGTTGATGGTAAGCAAGTTGAAAAAACGGAGTAAAATTTTACTCATTGTAATAATTTCTTCTATATTTTCAGTGTACAATCTAGTATTCACATCTAGATGTCCTGATATGCTAGAAAGAGGTATGTGATAAAAGACCCAGTATATTTTGTTTAGATTATTTTGGAATAAATTAGAGGCCACATTTTACTCAATGAATCTGAATGAATTTGTGAATGAAATAGGATTCAGGCTTCTCAAAATTGTAAACACCTGCCAGAGTCATTTGGAGTTGGGTAGTCCATGAACTTATTTATTATTTAATTATTTAAATTCAATTGTTTGATTTAAAATTAATGAATTTTAATTACTGATAACTCATTAACTAAATATAAAAATAACCAACTTTAATTTTAGCTTTAAATTTTATTTAACAAATTATTTAATTTAAAATTTAATTAATTTAAATTAATTTGAAAATATTTCATTATTCCTTTATAGTTTTTCAACAAAGTGGCATGAAATTTTCAAGTACAATAGATTTTTTCCCCTAATTTAATGGAAATGGGCATTTGCCCTGTTTCAGAGAAGTAGATGGATCTGTTTGTGGGTACTTTCTAAAACCCAGAAAGGCAGAGGTTTCTGCAAAGTGGGATCAAGGAGGGTCAAATGACTAAAGTGGTGTTGCATTGTTACAATGCATTCTTGTGTTGTGATGTTGTACATCATTTGTGATGTTGTACAAATATACCAAAGTACTACAACTTGTTTCACAATGCCACACACATTTTTTTTTATTTTGACAAAAGTCTCTGATTCTGCAGATCTATGTAGGGAAGAATTGCAGTTTTGTCGCTATTCATGTAAAATTGGATTATATTTGTGACTTCTGTATCCCAGCCATAGTCAGGGAAGAATTTGTGATTTATTCTGGATATGGACTTTTGAGTTGGTATGAGTTACCAACTTAATATACTATATTAAATTCAACTTCAGAAACATTCATAATTCAGGGCCATAGGAATTCCATGAGGAATTTGCTATAAGACAATGCTATTCATATTATAAATATGGTGTCTTGATAATACTAAGGACGGGATGTCATCCTAATAGGATGATTTGACTTCAAGTTGACCTCAGTTTGTGTGGAAACTCCAGTGTAGGCTAAAAAGCTGTTTGTTATTGTTACCTTCTGAATTTTTTTTTTCAATCTTTCAGGTCTAGTCTTCTAGCTTTATAATTTTCAAGCAACTCCCCATTCAACTATTAACCAGGACTAGTTCTGCTAGGTTCTGAGATCAACCAAGGTTGGTTAGATGCTGCCAACTGTTGATGATTAAGAGAGTGCCACCATCTTACCACCTTCTAGAGTACAGCTTTGTGTCCCATTTGTGATGGAATGTAAATTGCTAAATTGATACTTATAAGCCAACAAAACCACACCAACACTCAGTAGTCCAAGCCAAGGATGCTACATGAAGTGGTCTTCCTCTATTTCCCTCAAGGGCCTTGGTGGCTCAGGCTGTTAATTGCCTGCACTTAAGATCCAGCTGCCTACAACTGCTGTAGGCTCGAATCCCACCAGGCTCAAGGTTGACTCAGCCTTCCATCCTCTCGGGGTAGGTAAATTGAGGACCCAAGATTGTTGGGGGCAATTAGCTGACTTTGTAAAAATGCCGCTTAGTAATAAGCAGGCATATACAATGGAATGAAGGCTATTGCTGAGCACACTGGGTTGTATCCCAAAAAATTGTAAGCCGCCCTGAGTCTCCGGAGAAGGGCGGCATATAAATGTAATTAAAAAAAAAGATAATATGTAGCCATAACCCTGGCCAGTGTCTCTTTTCACTTTTACTATCAGGCAGAAGACACAGAAGTATAGCCAGCCGGACAAACAGGTTTACAAACAGCTTCTACCCATGGGCTGTCAGACTCCTAAACACAATATAGCACCACAAACAGATTAATATGACGAATTTCACTGGTGCCAGTGTAGTGTGTAATATGTACAGTATCTCCCAGAAGTGAGTACACCCCCTCACATTTTGTAAATATTTAAGTATATCTTTTCATGTGACAACACTGAAGAAATGACACTTGGCTACAAAGAAAGTAGTGAGTATACAGCTTGTATAACAGTACAAAATAATTTCCCCTCAAAATAATGCAACACACAACCATTAATGTCTAAACCCCTGGCAACAAAAGTGAGTACACCCCTAAGTGATAATGTTCAAATTGGGCCCAAAGTGTCAATATTTTGTGTGGCTGCCATTATTTTCCAGCACTGCCTTAACCCTCTTGGGCAGAGTTCACCAGAACTTCACAGGTTACCACTGGAGTCCTCTTCCACTCCTCCATGACGATGTCACGGAGCTGGTGGATGTTAGAGACCTTGCGCACCTCCATCTTCTGTTTCAGGATGCCCCACAGATGCTCAATAGGGTTTACGTCTCATACGTCTATTTCTCAAAGCCAACCTCTGGATATGACGTTCAGACTCAACTTCTTTGGTCAACCATGGCAAGGCCTGTTCTGAGTGGAACCGGTCCTGTTAAACCGCTGTATGGTCTTGGCTGCAGCTCAGTTTCAGGGTCTTGGCAATCTTATAGCCTAGGCCATCTTTATGTAGAGCAACAACTCTCAGATCCTCAGTTTATTGCCATGAGGTGCCATGTTGAACTTCCAGTGACCAGTATAAGTGAGAGCAATAACACCAAATTTAACATACCTGCTCCCCCTTCACACCTGAGACCTTGTAACACTATAGAGTCACATGACATCAGGGAGGGAAAATGGCTACTTGGACCCCATTTGGACATTATCACTTTTGTTGCAGGAGTTTAGACATTAATGTCTCTGTGTTGCATTATTTTGAGGGGACAGCACATTTACACATAACAGCACATTGTTATACAAGATGTATGCTTTACATTGTAGCCAGGTGTCATTTCTTCAGTGTTGTCACATGAAAAGATATACTTAAATATTTACAAAATGTGAGGGGGTGTACTCACTTCTGTGAGATACTGTATATACCATGATATAAGATCATACACCAGAGTAATATACATGTTGCACAGAATATGATGTACATATGGAAATGTATGACTAGTCTTTTCCCTAACTACTTGTATAAGGCTTATTCTTTATATTATTCATGTTGTCTTGTATTCTTGTATGGACTGGACCAGTAGAGGCTAAACCAATTTCATTGTATACATGATGTACAATGACAATAAAGGCTTTGAACAGTGGGAAATATGTTAGCATTAACCCAGTTTCTATGAAGAAGACATCATTTCTAGAATTACAGCTACTAAACAAAATTCAAAGATATTTTCAAAAAGAATTTGTTGTGGTTCTCCAGAAGTCTGTGCAGACAGCAGCGGAATCGGACAGTGGGGAAGAATGGGGACCAGTCCAGGAATCTGGAGAGGACTCAGACGAGGATCCTGCATCCGATGCAGAGATAGGGCCAGGACCATCTGGGAGTGGTGTGCTGACTCCGGAGCCTCTGGAATCTGGCAACAGTAAGGCAGAGGAACAAGGGGAGCCTGTTCCCAGTGCGCATGTGCACAGAGCTGCTAGAAGGCAAGAGCAGCTGAGACAAAAGGGGCGACTCAGGAGTAAGGCTTGGAGGTGATTGCCCCACCCCTAAGGTATAAAGGAGGTGCAAAGGTAGAGAAACCTTTGCAGGAAGCAAAGTCGTTTGGTCTGTTCGGATTAAACTTTGAAGCTCTGTGTGGACTCTGTACTTCAGTTGGTTTTTTAGTTAATTTGGCACTTTAGTTGTTGGCAGCAATTCAAAGGAGATAAGGTGGATGCTTATCTCCAGGGACTGTTTGGGACTCATTACAGGCTGGGAATGAGCATAATTCCCAGCCTTGAAATAAAACAAGAATTGCTTGGACTGTGTGCTTAACTGCGGTCTCAGGAAGCCTTGGTCAGAACAGAATTCAGTCTAGTCTGTAGAAGCCATCCACGTCCTCCCAGAAATATTTTACTATCTAAGCCAGTGGTGGCTAACCTTTTTGGGCTCCTGTGCCAAAAACTGCGCTCTGGCACGCTCGCGTGCCAGCACCCAGAATGCCCCCTGTGCATGCGTGCACAATCCCCCCTGCCCCCCTCTTTACCTGCACTGTGCTTCACAGCTGATTATTGGCTGGTTTGAGGCCTTTTTTGGCCTCCCAGAGGCTTGAAAAAAGCCTCTGCAGACCGAATAGGCCCGTTTCGGCCTGCAGAGGCTTTTTTCAAACCTCTGGGAGGCCAAAAAAGGCTTCAAACCAGCCAAAAATCAGCTGTGAGGCATGCGCATGTGCAGTGAGGTAAGTTTGCCTGCAGCTCGCGTGCCCACAAATGGCTCTGCATGCCACCTGTGACATATGTGCCATAGGTTTGCCATCACGGATCCAAGCAAAAGGACATGTTATTTCTTCTTCTCCACTGTACAGAAAAGGTCTTGATGGATAATTAAATCATAATAATACTAGCAACAAGAAAGAATCTTCCACTTCAGTCTGCTTTAAATTTTATTTATTCAATTATTTATATGGTGCCTAGCAAATATTTTCAGATGTGGAAGATATAATGGCCCCACAGAAATAGGTTTATGTGTACAGTTCTCATTATCTGCAGTAAAGGAGATTTAATAGACTGTAAATGTAGATTTTTGTATGTGGTTCTGTCTAAAGGACTTTAGTTAAAAACATGTATGTAATTCATGCATGTGCAAAATAGTGGATAGACTTTTGTGCCAGTGTAACATAAGGTTTGTTTTTTATAAAGGCTATGGTTTTATTTTTCTCACAGGAAGCAGTCCTGAGGCCTGGACAGCTCAGTTAAACTCCTAATAACATGATATAATGCATAGGGCCAACATATGGCCAGAAAATTCTCGTAAGATAAGTTTAGCTTTTTTAAAGCTTTCTTTGCCTCCCTTTTAATACAGAACAAGTGCATGGGGGATTATTTTGGCATTCCTCATACAAACAAAAGTGTGTTACTCTGACTTCTTTATGGAACAGGCTAACATTTTTACCTCAGCCAAAATGGGTAGAGCAACAGTAGTATACAACCTGCTTTGTGAAGTCTGGTTAATGAGACGTGACTTTGAGGCCAGGTTAAAGGGCCAACAGTTGAAAGGGTCGGCAAGATTAGACCAGAGATGCCCATTTCAGGGAAAGCCCTGCTACACTCACTGGTGCCATCAATGTGGCTTTCCTGGCAGGTTTATGGAAATGTTTTGCTATTCTGGCGGTTTTGCCTCCCTGGTTTTGCCAATAGCCCTCTCCTTCCCAGACACTAAGAAGGGCCGACCCTGCTGTGTCAGAGACCAGCCAAGCTGAGTGAGGTGCTGCAACCTGCTGAAGCAGGCAGTGCTGCTGAAAAATGCTGCAAATTAACTACAGCTTCTTTCAGTGCCTCTTCTGAGCCAAGACATCAAATACCTTCATTTCTTTGTAATATTGTACAAAGAGAGGCAGAAGGGGGTAAACAGCCTGAAAGCCAAGTGCTTTTCTCTCTTGCGCTGCCACGCTGCAGGCAAATGCCAACTTTTGTCTCATAAAAAGCAATCTAAGGAGTGATGGAAAGAAAGCAAATTCCACCCTATCCTCTGGCAAGCCAGGAAAACAAGACTTGGGCATTTTTAATTGAGGCTTGCAGAACACAAAGATCTGAAGCTGGCATAAAGTGCTCAGCATTATCTCCCTTCATGGCAAGCACCTTTAAAAAAATATCTGGCTTACTCAAGCATACCACCAAAGGGCATCCGAGAGTCAGCAGTCCTGTGGCGTTTGTCCTTGGGCAACTGCCAGCGAAACCAGTTTCAGCCGGCAGATGCGTGTGCAAGCAGCTGAAATTCAGCTTTTCTGCCCCAGATTCCTTATGTCTGGCTGATTGTTTCTTTCTTTTTCTTCTCCCAGATCCTCTTACTTTCAAGCTGCTGGTTTGCTTTAATTGTAACTGTCCTATTAGTGGAAGACAAAGTGACATACTGGGCCTTTGTAACAAAATTGGGGTTCTGAATTATTTCAAATGTACTGTGAAGAATTTTAAAAGCTGAAACGGAAAGGGCATCGTCAAGAACAGATAGTATTTAAAATAGCTAAAGCTTGTTAAACAGCCTAGCCTGAAGCAGCTGCTGCAATAATTGGTGTGGAAACCAAATCCTGACCAATGGCACATCAAACAGCACCCAGACTTTTTTTTTAGCCTGCCTTCTTAAAAAATCAGAAGCTGCTAATTTATCTTATATGGTTGTGCTATTGTACTGGTACACACATCTATTCCTAAATGGTTCATCTATGTGCTCCTGTGTGGTTCCATATTTTTATCCTCTTTTTAATGGGTAAGGTAAAAATATGAAATTAAAGGGATGGATGGATGCATGGATGCATGCATGCATGCATACATACATATATACATACATACATACATGGTATTCAGCTTTGTTCGGGTATTTTCCCATGTCATTATAGTTGTGCTTTTAAAGTTGTAGCGATATTTTGGCAGAATCTCATCTGCCATCATCAGGTTTGTGTATTGGGTTCATCTGTGTGTCAGGCTTTTGCAGCCGTTTCTGTTTTAAGTTTGGTGCTAGCCTTGTGCTTTATTAGAATGGTTTTCTAAAAAAACCCTCCACACCACAAGCCAAACAAACACCTGGGCACAAACAGACCCTCCCTGATACCTCCAGCCCAAACACACCCCAGCCAGCCACCCAGACGAAACCTAGCTTCCTAATAAATGATAGCCGGCCATTCACCCAAAGCCAAGCCATGCTAAAAGCCCCAATATACGAAACTCTATGTTGTCAGCTAATCAAGACAAAAAAATGCTACAAAACAGACAGAAGGTATTAGAAACACCAATCAAGCAGAACACAGCAAACCCCAAGACCAATAAACACAGACCAAGACTCCCAACCAATCAGGATGAAGAAAAAACCATTCTAATAAAGCATGAGGCTAGCACCAAATTTAAAAAGAAACGGCTGCGAAAGCCTGATGCAGACGAACCCAATACACAAGCCTGATGATGGCAGATGAGATTCTGCCGAAACGTCGCTGCAACTTTAAAAGCACAACTATAATGACGTGAGAAAATACCCAAACAAAGCTGAATACCATACATATAAATACCCACAAAAACTTAAGAAAATATATGTGTGTGTGTGTTTTCTTAAGTATATATATCTTTCATCCACCTTCCCTTAAGTTTCTGTGCTGCTTTGATCAATTGTTTCTTCTATTTCAGGTTCTGTTAGACATTCTTATTAGGTATTTTTTTAAAAGAAAAAATTGAAGGTAAACAAATTTTAGTGAGGTAGCAAATGATCAAGTATTCTCAAAAGATTCATAGTACACAAAGAAAGAATGTAAAAAGGCAGGTATATTCTTCTGCTCAACAAGAAAACACAGATATGAAGTCAAACAGAATTTGAGTATTGTGGACTAGATCTGCTTGCATGGAATAATCTATAATTAAGCAAGCAAGAAAACCTAAAGTGAAATGTTAAAATATTTTTTCAGTATACAGTATATCTTCATTGTACAGAAACATTTAAGCAACCCTACAGATCTTTCTTAACTTTTTTCATCCATATTTCTTCCAAAGAGTGCCAATCCAACCCAGATAATTTTAGCAGAATATCTAAAGCCTGTTTCTTTCATATCAATCTTCTTGTAATAAATCTCATAAATACAATCCTACAAAATGCAATATTGGATGTTGATATTCTAAATATGCAAGTCTTGTTGAAGAAGATTCACTCCCTCTTGCCTTCCTTTAGTGGGCTGTAGACATAGTTTTGTAAGTAATTTTAATACTGATCTGTTTCTAACTAATTGCTATGATGTTCTCAATTATAAATAGTATGTTTTTTTGTTTTTGTGGAAAACCATAGAGATGGTTTTGAGGGAAATATTCAGAAACCATTAGAAAAGAAAAGAAAAAAGCCCAGAAGCACTCCTTGAGGTAGGATTAGGGACAGACTTGAACTGCTCTTCTCTCATTCACTTTAGTATAAGAACAAGGAATGGGGGTGGGAGGAGGAAAAATACAACCCGATCTGCAAGATTCTTTTAATTCTCAATCAATCTTAGTTGTATTCTTGTGGAGCCTGATTTCTGGTCTGGAAATCTGACAATTTTGGTCTTAAAACACTGAAAACTTGGTCTGGGTACCTGATCGTTTTGTAAATGTAATGTACTTCTCCCTCTACCCAAATGACTTAGATTTTTTTTAAAAAGTGTACTCTCCATTAATAACAATAATCAAGCCACTGGAAAAACTGAATGGCACAATTGAGTAGGGAGAAGCACTGAGCATTTGCTGCTGCTGCTGCTGCTGCTCCTCTTCCTCATTTCCTATGAGAAATGTGAAGAAAAAAAAGCCATTTTATCTCAGGCCAAGATGCTAAAGGCCTTGAGCTTTACTGTTGATTATTGTTAACTTTTTATTGCAAGGCAAGATGCAATGCAGAGAAGCATTTTATCTTTTGTCAGCTTTTTAAGTGTGTAACTCTTAAAGTAGGAAAGTCAGAATGTATCTCAACTTCACTTATTTGAGCGATGAGACAATGGCAGAACAGCTGTCCATATACTCAAGGTAAGGGAAGTCTTGCCTATACCTGTGCTTAATTTGTGTATACAGTGTGAAAGAACTGCTTAAAGAAACTAGTGAATCTATATCTTTCTTTGCTTCTTTCCTACCTATGAAGCCTGGACTATATCTGCAAACTCTTTTGAAGGTGAAAAGTGAACTCAAGTATTCTGGATTCTATTTTATATAGTAAGCAAAAATTATTTAAACAAGGAGGTTATTGTAAAATCTATGCTTCTCTACAGACGCAAACCTAGGAAGGAAAAAAATAGGGCTGGGAGAGATGCCTTAAGAGAGATTTAGGAAAGGAAGCTTTGTAGAGCAGAACAGCAGGTCCTTCCACACACAGGGAGCGGTGTGGGAAAAAGAGCTGAAGGCAAGAATGGGAAGAAAGCATTGCAGCAATGAAGGGATGGGTGGAGCAGAGACTTATGGAGTGTCTTGGAGATGCGCATAAGGCAAAGATGAAAATGTGTCCAGAAGCTTATTGACTTTTCTATGGAAATCCAGAAACTTTGAAGGAAGGAAACACCTGGTGGAATGAACCATTTTAAACTTTCCTATCCTCAAAGACTCTATATGGAACTTTCTTTTAAGAAGATACATAATAGGCACATACAAACATACATCCTTTGATATATTTGCAAATAACAACTATGATCTTCTTTTGGAAGATGAAGCTAACCAGCAAAATTTGTTTCCCCTCACCTTTTTTATAACTTGGGATACTTGGATGGTGGAAATAACGTAATTCACTGAGAGCACAGATACAAACTTGGATTCAAAAGGTGGAAGATTCGATACCTGGCAGTTCATATAAACGATTTTTGCCTGAGATTCCAGAAAACCAGTCAGAGTTTTGTTCTTAAATTATATAGAGAAAGCCTGATTCTGGTATAAAGTATCTTTTCATGTTAGTATTTGTCTTGAAAAAAACTTGAAGACTTCTGCTGAAACCAGTGGGAGAAAGATACAGTAACTCCTAATAGGCATTTTAGTTAGCATCCCACTCCTGCTTTGTTCTCCAAGTTTCACAAATTTAAAAAATGATTGAAACTTTTAGTTGATGCTAACATTAGAGTTTCCATTTGGTTAATGCTTCTATTAGAGCAAGAGACATAAGAAGACACACAATATCCTGTCCTTCCATGAATTTAAAACACAGCAAAGGGCATGGATTAGAATTAGATCTTTTGGTAAAGACTGACAAAAAAAATTAGCAGCCCATTTTGGCTTGATCTCTCATCTTTAGTTTAACATCTATGCGTTTACTGCCCTAAACCTGTGTTCTCTCCTTACTTAAAAAGAAAAAAAGAAAAAAGAAAAAAAAACCAAAATGGAAATCCATAGATGAGAGAAAGCACTGTCACTGTTTGCCTGGGGAAGGCTTCAAGAATGATGAACTAACTAATGGAAACTCATTAATGCTGTGTTGAGGTGGCCATTATTTTTAGAAAAATGGATTAATACTGAAACTGTAAATGACAGGTGTTAATGGAAAGGGGAATATGGAAATGAAATCTCTTTCCTTCGACAAACGGAAATGGATGCTGTACTTCCTATATTCCTTAGCTGAAAATACTCTAAAAAGTGTAAGTATAAAGAACAGCATTCAGGAAAAGTAAAATAATGATTGCTTTTTATTGCCCCTACGAGCAAAGTAATAATGCTCCTTTTTTCTACCACCACTCTTCATTTATCCCCAATATCTCAACTTACTTAATACCTGACTGCTCTATTCTCCAATCAAAACCTACTTAAGAAAAAAACGGGAAGCAGTGCAAACCTAGTCTAAGTCTAAGAGTTTCCTGTTCCTGCACCCTATCAAGATTGTGTCAATGGAAGAAGTTCAGGTGGGAAATGGACTATTTCTGCCTCTCTCCCCTCACATTTTATGTTGTGGGATTTTTTTTTAATAAACAATTTTCACTTGATTGATCCAAATACAACTATCCCAGCTCCAGAGCTAGAATCATTTTCTCTTTTGATCACATATCGGGAGAATAGGACAGCTTTATGGATACATAACCATTCCAAACACATTCCCAATGCGCAACCAAGTCTCCTTCCTCCCTTCTCTCTAGTATCACAAAAGAACCAGTAATGTCCTTTTTCACATTCTCACAATTTAACCAAGACTACTCTACAATTTCATTATTCAAAAACAGCAAATATTGTTTTTAATAGTAAACACAATTTGAAAGGGTTGTTTTAGCAGTGGCCATACTAAGTTTACTCACAAATCTATGATACAAAATGATAGTGATTTTGATACCATATGTAAAATATTTCTGCCGCCTTTAATGATTCCTTAAGAGCAACAAGGATATCCCAATACAAGCTTTTTTCTGTTCCTAAGCATGAATGTCCATGATATAGTTATTGCATTTCCATCTACCATCTACATTTTCAAATATAATTTCAGAATTATGAAATTATGTAGAATAGATTAATATAAAATTAATCCAGATTACACAAAACATGTTGACCTTGTTGTTCTTTATATTAAATACTTTTCTACCGATTTACCTACAAAATCCTGAGAATCCACTATTCATGCATAGCTTCAGGCAAATACATGGCAGGAAAAATAAGTGCTTGAGGTCTTGAATCACAAGTACCCTCAACATCCATACTTTCCCAGTTGAAAGTATGTCAGCAATACAATCTGAATTATATGTTCACTTTCAACCCTCCCCTCTATAGTTACCTTAGGACAAAATTATACTCTTCCAATTACAGGGGCAGTTCAAATCGATACAAAGGTGGGAGAAAACAGATCATTTTTCTTATGGAACTGTTTTCATTAATTTTTCATTAGACCTGCTTCGGTTTTACTATCCATCACTAGCAGAGCTGCTGTGCAGTAGATTACATTTCAGTTATCTTCCATGCTTCCAGGATTTAGTAGATATTGCTTGATAATGCTGCAAGCATTGTGGCTTTAACTTTTAATGATCAATAATGTACCAGGAAAAGTTACAGTACTATTTTTCTAGTAGCACCAGTTAGAATTGTCTCACTTCTCTAAGTCAAAACGGTTTGTCATCTGAGTAATTCTAGAATAGACTTTGAACATGGATTACATAAACCGCTCATTCACATACTTTTTAAAAATAAATTGTATGAAAATTAACTGAAGATGTTAGTTAAGCTTGTTGCTGTATAAACCAATGAGAGAAATAGGTTTTTTTCAGTCATCAGAGCAAGAATGATTATTTTAAACAAGGATTAAGATAGTTATTAAAATATATGGATTCTATTGTCACAACAAAAGCATTATGCTTTGAGTATCTACAATCCATTTAATAAAAAAATATTCAACTTTACAACTATGTGTTTGAAATATATAGGAGAATTACTTGCTTCATTTTTATTGATAATATCCAGTGAAAACACAAAATATTCATTGAAACTAATCTTTGCAAACTACCACCAGATGCCCAGTCTCATCAAATAAACTAATTAGCCTCACAAACAAATCTTCCTGAAAGATATGGATCACTCCTGAAAGTACTAATAATTAGAATAGCTGTATCAATAAACAAGGTGGGAAAAACTACCAAGTTAGCTTAATGCTAATGCTAAACATATGTGAAATGTGTTACAGACTTTAATTAACTTAATTAACTTAACTTAAACTTCTGTATAGCTATAAATCATAGGCTGCTGGAACCAAAAACTCGGCCAAGCCAGATCTCATAATGAACATTTTCCCCTGGAAAGGCAACACTGACAAAATAAAACCTCGTTATATTTTTGTATTATGAAGGGATTCATTTGTTGTGATCAACTACAGCTCAAGACAGAGACAGCAGTACCGCACCTCCCATTCCACTCTCCACCCATAAATTAAGATAAAATCATAATTGTAGTTACCCATTGGTTGGTATTTCCAGCCAATATATTAATTGCATTAATAAAGCTTCAAGATTAAATTTTTATTACTGTATGATTCCCTCACTAGAAACATGCTTTTAGTAATTTAGTAATAACTCAGAGATCCTAAGCCCACTGAGATTCTTTTGGGATCTGTATGTTGATAAGTTTCTAATCAGATATTGACTTATGATTTTCCCCTTTTGGGGATGCAATGATGTTCAAATCTCATACAGGACAAATAATTCTATGGAAATCTCAGGAAAACATACAGTAGAACTAGGCATCATAAAGATTATGGGGCTGCTAGTTGGAAAATGGCAATTCAATTTCCCTTTCTTCCTTTGATGTCTAGCTCAATTTATCCTGTGTTTTAACATTAGTATAATTCCCTGACAGTTATAACCAGTAATAAAGAATAGAAACAGAAATAGGCCACTGTCAGTGTTTAGAAAAAGAGCTGAGTTTATAGATAGGAAAAGGAAAATTTACAGAGGGTAATTTTTCAGCATTAAACAGGTCTTGTTTTTAAATTGTAGTTTATTTATAAGTTAGAAATACTAAATTGGGCTCTTCATACTTCCTTAATGCTAAACTTAACAATCAATAATTCATGTCTATTGTATATGTGAGCTCAGCTGAAATAAAGAAAATGCAAATTAAAATTATAACCTATATAGTTTGAGTTGTTTCACATTTCTGAACTACCATGTCTCTCAGAGGGACTCTGTTGCTCTTACCCGTTGTACCCATTTATAACAAAAATGACTGCAGATGTGTAATAATTTTTAGATTGAATGTCCATTGTTAAATTGTAAAGTGGTCAGTATGATATAAAAGGGATCAACACTTCAAGAAAAAAATCACTTTTTCCTTTATAAATTGATAAATAAAACAAAAATATCCAACTTTCCAATATAATTTTGAATTAAAAATACAGGATTGTGATAGAGAACATGTGATCTAACATGTCAATTTTTTCTTAGGTGTAGGTAATCGAATCAGTGAGGAAATAGCCAAAGATGACAAGAAACTTTAATGCAAAGTATTGATCTTACTCTTGGTGATCTCTTACTCTCACAAGAAATAATAAAGCACTCACATTGAAGTCTTAAATATTTAAGTGGCCCGAGGGGCTTGGAGCTTTCTTGGTTTCATTTCCACTGTAAATAAACCTCAGGCTGCAGGAATGTCTGTATTCAAATGCCACTTGTCCAATGGAAGTAACTCCTAATAGAGAATTTTGAAGGACAGGAATGACAGAATAATTGGTTTTTAGTTTCTAAAGAAATAAAAAAAGAACAATGGTCAATATTATTGCAGAGTTTTAAAAAATCTGTTTCCCGCCCCAATGTCAGTTTAGTTTAGTCTTTCTCTTTGGCAAGTTGGTGATCAAAGTAAGACAAGCATGTTGATAAAAAAAATACAGAATTTAGGTAAGCACGCTCCTAAATATTTATTCTACTTGTAAACTTCAAAATCAGATTCCAAAGCTTAAAGAAGAGCTGTAATTGGAATCCCTTTAATAGACCAACCTGCGTTTGTTCTATTGATAATACTTCAGTCATGCTCAACAGGAAGTTGCACTATGTGTAAAGCAAATACACTTATTCCTTATTCCTTATTGCTATTTGTCCTATACACTGGACAAAAACCGGTGGTCTCTCTTACTTCTAGAGCTTTAAAACTAATATTAAAAATTATATCATTCCCTTCACCTACTTTCAACTTGATTTCTTTTCTGTTTCTGCATCAAGCACTTGGAGCATTTCTCAGTGAATGGTTCTATGGTAGAAGCTGTTCTCCCTGGGGGCTGCAGCTATTTTGTATATTATGTGCTCTCTTGCTTTGTATATCAGTTTGGGAAACAGTCTGTTCAGTTAAGATTATCAAATAAGAAACAAATCTCTACAAATTTTATTGATTAGACTCATTTTTGAGACATGTCAAAATGTCTACATTAGACAATGAGCGGTCTAAGTATGTTTTAAAGAAATAATCAGATCAAACATCAGAGAACCACAAAGAGGCATTTGTACTGGTTAAAAATGCATTCAAAATCAATATAAGCAACAATGATCAATTTGCCTTCAGAAATTTGTTTCATTCGCAACTCCAGCCACATTATTCTGAGGAAGTCATATTGTACGCTCTTTCCAGTATATGTACCCAGCAGACCCTTTGGTACCACTTAAATCATGTTGAAAGAATACATAATCTTGGCAGCTGATGTTCCATTTTTTATGAGTTACAGCAATATATAGCATCTACTGGTAAAATAAAATGTAGGGTTTTTTTTTAAAAGCTAAATTATAATCACATTTCAGAAATTATTACCTTGTAAAAAGAGAACTGCTCATTTTTTCTTATTTAATATATTTATTGCTCGTATCTACCAATCTGATTTAACAAATGACATTTAACAGACTGTTCAAGATTCTGCTCCCTTTGTATATAGCTAATCAGGCTTACCAAGAAGTCTATATTTTGTTACCCCTGTATCATGTTCATTCAGCTCATAACCTCGGATTCCATGACTGATCTAGAGTATAATGTCACTGATATTCCAGTCCTCCAAAATCTGTAATTCAATTCATAACATTCAGTGAAGAAATGTTTATCTGACTAATAAAATTAGAAAGGAACATTCTACAATGTCTATTTCAGACAACTGAGTAAGAACAAATTGCCAACGAAGATTCCATATCCCATCAAACACAAAAAACACAGTAATTTGAGTTGCAGCATTTGTAAGTGGGAAGAACAACTTTCAACAACCCATATGTGCTGTCATTTTTCTATCAAATATCCTGCATAAGAGTTTTAACCATGTAAAGACTATTTGTTCTTATGAACGATAGTGTGCTACATATAGAATATGATAAAATTTCCCCATCATCTCATTCTTAAAATTCAGTGTCTGGACCATCTACTTTAAAAAAAGGAGGGATTGTGTATAATATTAAATGTAAGTACAGACAGTGTTGTTGAATTTTATTTTTCTTATACGTTTGTAGATTTTTCTGATTAAAAAGGAATATTTTCCAACTTTTCTGTTCCTTCCGTTTTACCATAGTGCAAAATAAGAAAAAAATGCACATCCATTAAAACTAATTCCCATTAAAAAAACCAAGCATATAACAATAATCCAAATACAGCAATGCAGTATTACTGCTATTGACCAAATTTACAGATTTGGGGACACAAATTCAGTATACCTTCTCAAAGAAACTGTATGTTAATATTATTGTCATCCATCATTTTACCTTAACTGCTTATGAAACATATGACATTGTATAAATGAGATTATATTAATTTTACAAGCTTTCACTTCTGGAATAGTACAAGATTACTTTTGTCCATCAACATATTTTAGGGATTTATTCTTTCAATTGTGGTATGTAATTAGGTTATTTCACATTTTAAAAAAACCCTAACTGATAATGCTTTTAGCTTTTATTGTTTAGAGCTATACTGGATGGATGTTAGATTGAATATAGAAAGATTCTTTCTGTAGTATAATTTGTAATACCTTCCAAACCCAGTTAGTTAATATTACTTGGACAAAAAAGGGGGAACTATGTTGGTCCTTGAGAAGAGGAACTTTAAAACATGTAACATAAAACTCTTATTCAGAGCAACTTAAGCAATGCGCTATTCTTAAATTTTTATAGATTCATGCTCCTACTTTTTCATTCTTTTTTTAAAAAGTCATTCATTTTTTTTCCAAACTTCACATTAAAAAACAGGTAAAGAAAAAAGATAATAAACAACTGCAACTGCAATATATCCCAATATTATAATGCAGTACAAATTTTGCCTACTAATAAAAGTTTTCTCAGTAATTTTTCTAGTCATATTGGGAAAAAAGAACTAACAGCCAATAATTGTTCTTATGGGTCCAGACAATATGGTATTTCTTATTTTAATAAAAGTGTAGATTAAACATAGATGACTTCAGATACCGAAGTAACAAAGTAATGCATTCTTTTGAGTTAAACCTAACTCCTGGTAACTTCATGTATCGAAGAGGTTTACTAATGGCTTCCTTTATTACTGAATTAGTACAAAGTGAATGAAATCCCAGTAACTGATGATGATGGTGGTAGGTAACCATCTTTCCTGTTTTGAGAAAGGCAAAACAATGCAGAATGGAAGCATACTTTGTAAAAAAAAATTGATATAAGATTTAAGAGGACAAATCTAAAAACACTGATGAAGCTATACCAAGATGTTAGGTGTAATTGAAGTAATTCTGTAAATCTCCAATTAATTGTTTTACCAAGTCTTTAAAAAAATCTATAAAATTCTAGGACTAGCATTGGGATTTTACCATAAAGCCACCTTTTCAAACAAGGCTAAAATCAGTGAAGAGAAAGTAGCACTATAATGCGCAATGGATTTTCTTTTGCTAAAATGGATTAGATACCACTTTTTTTTACTAACTTCTTCATGCCTTCATATTTTTTCCAAACAGAATTCATCGTTGTTTACAGTGCAATTCTATATGTATCTCCTGAGATCAGTAAGACTGATTCTCAGACATTGTGTGGCATTGCACCCTGTAAATGCATAAAATGCATAATAGTGAATTAAAAGTTATGCTTTAAAAAGATTATCTTGTTGTTTAATGCCAATTTTAATAGTTCCTTTTAAATGAATTTATTGTACTTCATATATTATCAAGTTAAAAAAACACTTCTGAATTCATTAAAACCAGGGCAACTCTACTATATAATAATAAATTCTAGATCCTTTTTAGAAAGAGAGAAAAATGTTCACATCTGTCAGGTGGGCAGAAGTGTATGACTTCTGTACAAGCTACATTTTTAAATCCTTGCTTATGACCTTTCATTTTGCAATGGATGAAGAAAACTCTTCTGGAGTTCTGTCCAGTCACTTCCAAAGCAGGCATCTGTAAACTTGATTCAAGGTGTATACACTGAAAAGCAGACTGCCATTTAATAATGGAAAACAGAAAAGAGATGTTAGCTTCCAGTAATGGCAATGGCTTCTTCACGGTCAGTCAGGCCTTACTAAGGCCTAGGAGACTTAATGGCCATCACAGCACCAACCTCACTTACCCATTTTTATTTTCTTTTGCAAACGTAATGTTTCACATATACATATTTTACACCTTGAAGTTATTATTACTATTCCAATGCTCTCATCTGAATACAGGCATGGTCTCTATATTTGATATAAACATATCTTTATTCAACTTTTCATTCTAAAGCTGCTTGGTGTCCCAACTGCACATGAAAAAGGTTCCCCTTGTGTTGCATAAGAAAAAGTGTCCTTAGTCCAGAGGTTCTTGTTTTATTCGAATGACTGAAGATGAACGAGATGTCCTTCTGAGTTCTCGCTTAAGTACGTATTCACTGAATTGGGAAGAGTCCACTCCTCCCCCACATGAGCCAACAATTTCAAATCCTCTTTGTTGCAATCTCTCAAGTACCTACAAAACATAAAAAGTACAAGCAGATGCCTAAGTGCAAAAAATGTCATTCAGAAATAATAAATTAATCCATTCCATCATTATTAAAATGTATCTCTGAAATGTTTCTCTACAGCTGGTATTCAAAACATGATACAATTATTTATACGACTGCATAATAATTCTGAATGAGTTTTCTGAATTTTAACAGAAGGTAAGATAAAGTGATTATGCCGTAGCCTTATTTTTAACCAAAGTATTCACATATATCATTTTTAATTTTTTTAAACCTAAAACATAGAATCAAAGTAATGGAATGAAATTCTGTTTTATAGAAATAAATACAATATATAGAGATAAAGGCAATATATATTAGAAGAAAGGCAACTCAAATGGAGAATACTGAGAATACATGGGCTTGGTAATGTTTCTGTAAAAACATTTTGTTTGGTCAAGCACTACCTTCTACAGTGCTCATTTCTGGGCAACTCACTTTAAGAAAATTCATGACTAGACCAGGTTAAGAGAAAGATGGTAAGGAAACACAAAAGAAAGACCTATGAAGAAAGGTTAAAGGTACAGATACTTATATGAATACTTGAAAGAATGCCACATAACAATTCAGGACCTGTTTTCTCTTGTTCCTGAATGCAAGACATGAAATAACGTATTTAAGTTACAAGAAATATGATTCTGATAGATAGTTAAAAAACAAGAAAGGCCCTTTAACATGAAATTATTATTATTATTATTATTATTATTATTATTATTATTATTTAGACTTGTATGCCGCCCTTCTCCCTAAGGACTCAGGGCGGCGAACATATAAAAAGAAATATATGTACAATAAAATAAATTAATACTAGATGATAAGCTCCCCTTCATTGCGTATTTTCGAGAGGAGGTTATACAGCTGTCTGTTTGCAGTTTGCTATTTTAATTCCTGTATTGCTTTTCTCTGTCCAAGTCTTTTCATCTATTGTTTTAAAGTCTCAACTCTTTTCATACAAACGGTATTCCAAATGCCTAAATCTGCCTTGCTCTGTAGTGTGTGATATAGAAGGCAACTATTCCTGCTTCAATCTAGTAAACAGTATTATGAATATAGATTAAAAAGAGCCTTGGTAGCTCAGGCTGTTAAATGCCTGCTCTTAAGATCCAGCTGCCTACAATTATTGTAGGCTCGAATCCCACCAGGCTCAAGGTTGACTCAGCCTTCCATCCTCTCGGGGTAGGTAAATTGAGGACCCAAGATTGTTGGGGGCAATTAGCTGACCTTGTAAATATGCCGCTTAGTAATAAGCAGGCATATACAATGGAATGAAAGCTATTGCTGAGCATTGGGTTGTGCTCCAAAATTGTAAGCCGCCCTGAGTCTTCGGAGAAGGGCAGCATATAAATGTAATTAATAATAATAATAATAAAAGGGAAAAAAGAAAAAAGCTAATACACTGATTACATACCTGAACTGAATTGAGGTGACAATATCCATTCAATGGAAATCTGATGACATGCGTTGAGTCATGATTCCAACCTGCATTGACTGAATTGCACATCACGTCACCAATTTCTGGGAAAACCTCTTCTATTAAAGATTTATCTCCACTCAAAGTAATTCTTTCTCCAAGATCCGGAGCAACACGTACAACCAAGCACTCACAAGATTTTGAAAACCGGCCTGTCTCTCGATCCTGTTTCCATCTTTCCATTTCCCCTAGCATGGGCTGAAGCTGAAAATACTTTGCTTCTTCATATAACAAACTGTAATCCTGAAAGATATATGATGTTTAGTACCACAGTAAAAAAAAATCTCATTATGTAGTATCTAAATAGTTATTATTTAAGTATAGTAGGCTAAAGGCTAACAGCAACTTATGGAGAACCCTACATTAACGGAAATCTCCTTTTTTTCCTCAACTAATAAGACCTTACGGATATTTTCACATTAAAAGAGACAGGTAGGCTGCTGTGCTGTTTTGCGTTTTTATTCTCTTCTATGTGTAAGACACGTACTATGTTATTACTCACAACATTATGTTACATTATACATACATATACATTTACATATTTTATTGTGATTTATCACACAGCCTTACATTTTATCATATGAAGAGAAAGAAAACATTGGAGATACTGGAGTGAAGAGTCCAACAGTAGGATAATGCCATTAATTACTATTGGGATTATTTTTACATGACTTCCATACAGTTCTGTTCATAATGCATATATGCAAAAGAGAATCAAGTGGGAGAAAATACATATAATAAATATTAATAAATGTTGACATAGAATTATTCTCCAGTTTAGAAACATTAAGAAATATGTGAAACCTTAGAAATAGATTATGGACAGCAAGATTGTGAGACTCATTTTGAAAGTATTAAAATGAAGCATATTAACTGCTAACAGGTGCCATAAATTGTTTAAAAATAAGACTATGGTTGGAGAGAATTCCCTTGATTTTTTTGTGTGGTTTTTTGTTTTTGTCTCAGTAAATATTTTTCTGTACCTGGTATGTAATGTGGTGTGATATTCTAAGCAAGCTAATCACAAACAAACATATTCAGGCCTACCTGGAAATAAAGTTAAGTGAGTTCAATGAAACCCACAAATAAAATTAAATAGGATTGCATTAACAAATAATTAAAAAATATTAACACATATTTAATGTGCTAAAAAAAGGGTTCCCAATATCAATCATTCAACTTGTTAAATGTTTATGGAGATTCTCAGTCATCCAGGTCAGGGGGTCTCCAACCTCGGCAACTTTAAGCCTGGAGGACTTCAACTCCCAGAATTAGCTGGCTGGCTGGGGAATTCTGGGAGTTGAAGTCCGCCAGACTTTAAGTTGCCAAGGTTGGAGACCCCTGATCCAGGTCATGGTTGTCCCAATGGTACTTTTTCAAAAGGCAACTGGACTTTCTTGGTTTTTCCTTGAAAATGTTTCGCTTCTCATCCAAGCTGAAGACATTCAACTTGTTCTATTTCTACTATTAGACTTTTATTATAATAAATCTTTATTTTTGTAATAAATAAAAATTTACACATTTGTGGTTTCAAATTTTAAGTAGTTTAGTAATAGTACTGTCTATATATGCACGTTAAACTTTATACATTTAACATGATGTGCTTTGGTATGTCACAACTAGAAAACTAAAAAGGATCTAAACCCAAAGCTAAGTACAATAGGAGGTGTTCTTCTGAGGCAGACTCATAGTGTTATAATAATCTGAAGATTATTGCTCAAAATTTTTTATCAAAATTTGAAATATTTAAAAGTCTTAACTAGAAATAAAGCTAAATATTATTTTTTTAAAAAAAATATGATAGGTGGAAGTTAACAGTAAATTACTAATTGAGCAGAACCAGTTTGGTATAGTAGTTAAGGCACTAGGCTAGAAAACAGGTTTTGAGTTGTAGTTTTATCCTAGACACAAAGCCACCCGAGTGATCTTCAGCCGCTCTCTGAACCCTAGAAAGGATAGTATCCAGGAGTAATTTTTTTGCACCTCTGTGTTTAAGAAGATGCTGGATAGTTCAATTTAATTTAAATTAATTAAATGAAATATTGAGTTTAGAATTGGATTTGATAGCTTAAATATTTCCTTTTAACTCTAGGATGTTAAGTCT
Source organism: Naja naja (assembly GCA_009733165.1). Taxonomy (NCBI): domain Eukaryota; kingdom Metazoa; phylum Chordata; class Lepidosauria; order Squamata; family Elapidae; genus Naja; species Naja naja. The sequence continues at coordinate 172,729,905 of CM019150.1, forward strand.
AAATTTGTGATCTGGACTTTAATAATTTTTTCTATCTTTGGAAGGACTTGAATCATGTAGTTCCTTCAGATTAGATTCAAAATCAGAAGAACCTTTAGATCAGATCATAAGATTGTTGTGAAGATAAACTATGGAAGGGCAAAGAATATCATATGCAATTTTACTATCTGAAGAAAAGTTGGATAAAAATACATACATTTATGATTTCCTGAATCATGTTATAATATTGATTCAATTACAGTAAATCATATTAATAAACAAGGTTTAAATAAAGCACATCTATTAAAATTGGATTACATGAAATATAAGTTACATAAAAGGTTAACTGGTTCATATCAAGGACTCGTTTTACTCTGCATTTTGTTTCCAATAATACCCCCAAGAAGACTGCAAGGTGATAAATATAAAAACAGCAGCTTGTTTTTTCCATTATTGTCCACCAGAAGTTGGTTTTCAGAAGCAAGCTGGTGATAAAAATGGTAATTAAGTTCCCAAAGCAAACATGGTTTAGCAAAAGATAATCCAGGCTGCATCTTCTTCAGTCTTTCCTTCTCCACTGTCAGCACCCCTGCCCCTCAATGCTATTAGCACCTTGCCTTCCTTTGCTTTTCCTTTGCTCCCTCAGATGCCAATATCCTGGATTTTTCTCTACCATCTTCAAGTGAATGTGCCCCAAAAGAAACAATCCCATCTTGTGCTACGTATAAAGAAAAACAGTCCTTTTTAAGGACAGACCAAGACTTCTGAAACAGGCATGTTTGAGTTGAGGCACAGCTACCCAAAGGCAGCATACATTTGGCACAACCATACTTTTAAAATTAGAAATGGAATATTGCTTTGCTAATTTCAAATAGCCATTTTAATCATCTATACTTTGCCAAAACCAATCAAAGCAATTATTCCCCAAGTGTTTTATAATTGTTAACTAGTGTTACTCAAAACAATTGCTTCACAATCCTTCTGTTATTATGAAGATGACAATAAATACAATTCACCTTGAAATCATCTGGTATGAGCAGTTTTGAAGTTCGTAGAAAATTCAAAATATATCTGAACATTTGGCCATCTCTATCGATGAAGTAGTGCTGCTTCAGGCTATCCAAAACAATGGGCTCTGTGCCATCAAATAGCCTCCCAATTCTGAAAATAAAAGAGAAATCAAGACCAGCATAAATTTGCCATCAGCACACATAGCCATTAGTAAGAAATAAATCCTATTATCTTAATGGCTTGATTTCATACTGTTTCAATGTTTAATCAGCTAGTTACAATGAAAACAGAGCAACAAGGGTATCATCTCTCTTTCTATAGTTTCTTAAAGCTGATCTGGGAATAAACCAATTGAGCTAAGCGAAGGTTTTGTTTGGCAAAATATGCATAGGATTGTACAATAAAACATGTGCTATTACTCGATGAAGACCTATCAATTTTAAGGACCTTTAACCATTTCTTTAGTTAAAGTATCTTACAACATAAATATCCAGGACAGAGATTACAATACAGTCTTCTCTGCATCTCCTGAAATTATTTTTGTTATACTCAAAGTATTTACTTGTTCATTCTTGAAATTTGTCAGAAAACTTCAAAGGCTTAATCAAAGACTCTTAAATAAATTGCCATAACATAAGAAGATGGTTCCTTTTTTTGGTCACTAATCGCTAACAAAGAATAGGAATAAATAAGGAAAAAAATCTACCTATAAGGTTGCTAGGAGCAACCATGAGCTGTGGTGACACAGTGGTCAGAATGCAGTACTGCAGGCTAATTCTGCTCACATTGCCAGGAGTTTGATTCCTTCGATCCTGACCACCTCAAGGTTGACTCAGCCTTCCATCCTTCCAAGGTCAATAAAATGAGGACCCAGATTGTTGGGGGCAATATGCTGACTCTGTAAACCGCTTAGAGAGGGCTGTAAAGCACTGTGAAGCGGTATATACCATATTTTTCAGAGTGTAAGACACACCTAGTTTTAGGGAGGAAAACAAGGGGAAAAAACTGCCTCTGCCTCCAAGCAATTTGCCTCCTTGCAGCAAACAGCAAGATCAGCTTCAGCACAGCCTGATTAGCACAAACAGCTCATTGTCAGTTGGATCAGCCTCCCGATGATCAGCTGTTTCAGGCTGCAGGGATTGCCATCGCCTATTGCATGCCCCATTTTCGGCCTCCGCACGTCCCGTTTTAAGTCTCTGTGCACCCCATTTTCCGCCTGTTCAAATCCCCCTGCCCAGAAAGGGCCGAAAACTGAGCCTGCAGAGCCCAAAAACGGGGCCTGTGGTAGCCAAAAATGGTATGTGGAGACCAAAAATGGGGCATGTGGAGGCAGCAATAGGCGATGGCAATCCCTGCAGCCTGAAACAGCTGATCACTACTGGGAGGCCAATCCAAGCGAAAATTAAGCTGCTTGTGCTAATCAGGCTGTCCTGAAGCTGACCAGGCTGTTTGCTGCAAGGAGGCAAATTGCTGGGAGGTAGAGGCCGAGGTGGGGCTGGCGGGTGAGCGGAGCTTCAGCAACATTAACTGTATAACACGCACAGACATTTCCACCCACTTTTTTTTGGGGGGGGGGAGTGCGTCTTATACACCAAAAACTATGGTAAGTCTAAGTGCTATTGCTACGAGGCATGGCATATAATCAAGCAATCAAATCTCAATGGAAAGGAATAAAAAGTTGAGTCCCCCAATTTATAGCAAATTTAACTTGTCATAAATGTCCTTGATTTGGGGATTAGTCAATTTGGTCAACTTTGTGTGATTTGACACTAATATTTGGGATGCTAAATTACAAAAGTAATTATGAAGGATACTGATGTAGTGGTGAACAATTTAGCAAATGATATAGTTCAATTTAAGTACATATAAAGTGATATACTCTGAGGCAAAAGAACTTAATTTCACATCTCAATTACCAAGCTCTGATGTAACTGTAATTAACAAATAGATATTTTGGCTTAGTTTATGATAGCTATGAAAAAGGCAAAATATAATTAGGAAAAATAAATATTTTAAATATTTTAAATATAGTAAATTAAATATTAAATTAAATGTTTTTTAAAATCAACATTAGGAAAAGGTTTACAATTAAAATGTCCTCAGAGATATCTATGACACATTTGCAACCTTAATACTGTGTACTGTTCTCATTGTCAGATTTGAGAAAGGATACAACAGAATTGGTAAAAGTAAAGGCTTTCTGGGCTTCATTTTCTATTATGTCTAGCTAATCAGTTATAAAAACATAACCTGTAAAGGGAACATATTTTCCTGCGCTAAAGGATTTTTATTCTCCCATGTGCAGAACCATCAATGACCTCTGCTTCATAAGAAAATGCTTAAAAATACATTAAACAATTTATCCTAATTTATAATTTTAAGTTTCGTGTTGTTTTTAGTCAGCAAATTTGCTATTTTAAAAGAATGCAATATAATTCAAAGAAATTGACTGCCACGAATTACTGCTTATTTCCAAATTAATCAAAAAATCAAACTGTTGATATTGTTCCCTGCTGTGTTCTCTAACATCAAGGATTATTCCTATATCTTTGCTAAGTATATGAACACATTTATAAACATAAACAAACCTCCATTATTTTTCCCCCTCCAAAAATAGATATGTGAAACCTAGGAGAATTCTTGGAAATAAAGATGATTCTCAATCTAGTGATCTGCAACATGTCACTGTCACATTTTACTTAATTAAATATTTGAAAAAAGAGTGAAATGGGAGAATGTACAGGCATCTCAAAAAGCATGAGTTCAGTAGCATCCTTCTGCATGTTGAATGTAATTTGAACTCAGAATATAACAGTTTGGGCAAAAGTAAAATGTATGAATCTTTTTGTTTTCTATAAATATCGAAGTTTTTTGTATTTGTTTTTTTTTAAAGGTCATATACCATGTCTCTGTTGCTGCTGCTTCTCTTATTAACCACTCCCCCACTTTTGAACATAACATTATCCAATGTCCTGACCCGTCTATGTGCTTCTTCAGGCAATTTCTATGTATATTTCTCATTTAGGTCATTTTCAGTAGTAATCAACTAGGAGAAGTAGTGGAAAATGTAAAGTGAGTGACTGTATTTTCAAACCATCTGTCTTTACTTTGTGGAATCACTGACCTTCTATTGAACTTCCTGAACATCTATTTTGATTTTAATGCTAGAAAGGCTGCAACCAGAAAGTACTAAATGGCAAGTGGAATGGATTTTAATTAAAAGGTTCAATTTAATTATTTAAAATACAATATAAAAACTTAATCTTTAATAACTACTAATCTTAGTAAAAGTACTTTTTTGGTTTGATTATAAAAAAAATATACTTCATTTTGTTTCATTTCAGAAGGCAGTTACAGTACACATAAGAACTCTAGTCTGTGACCATGATCAATTCTGTCTATTATATAATATAGGAAAGTATTCTAGTTTTTAAAATGAATTTGAAGTCAACATTTGATCGACTTCAGTGTACATGTGTTATGTAGAGAAGTACAGTAATATATTGTATATTGCTGTTATTACTGAAATATATATACATAATAGTATATTTAAAATTGACTATAGTCCTTGACTTATGACCAAAATCAGGACGGCAATCTTGGCTGTTGATCTTAGAAGTTGTTATGGGAGACATCATATATCTGCTCTGATTAACTACTACAGCCCCAGCACTCAGGGTTGTGGTCATTAAATGATCACACAGGTTAAATGGAATGAAACCCCAGGTAAGGAGCAGGGGGTTCCTCGGGGGGATTGGGGAAGAACCAGGGGCTGAAAATTCTTCCTGCTGAAATCCAAGGATTTTCAGCCCCTAATCAAAAAGTGGCCTATGCTGGGGGGTTCCAGGGGCTCCCCCACCTTTTTATGGACCCACCACCACTCTTTGCCTAGTTGCACTGACTTCCTACTTGGCTTTCATCTGTCTCTCACCTCTGGGGGTTAGCTGAAAGAGTTGCCTGCTGAAAGAGTTCGCTGTTCTCCAAGCACAGAAAAGAACACCTTCAGTGGATGCAAGAATGATGTAAATATCTTTAGACTTTAGCACCCCATTGAAGGGGTTAACCACAGAAGCAAACAGGAACAAAGCTGAAATCTTCAGGATTTGGGTTCTGTTTTTACAACCTGCCAAAGGATTCCAGTTCCTCTCAGGAGGCAGTTCTTTCAGCCATCCTCAAGACAAGAAAGAGTTTTCTTAGCAAGGAGCAGCAGCTTACAACTTTACCTGCTTGTTTCCCCATTTCTGAGGACGGCGACAGAGAAAATTGCAAATGATGAACACATGGTGCCCACGTCTGGTCGGAACTGGGCAGCCTGCCTTAAACCTACTGATTCTCCACTCTGTCTCGAATCCAGGAATAAGAGCCTTGCTCTCCAACTTTCTTGGAGCTTAATTAAAACACATTGTTATGAGATCAAGACTGAGTCAAAAACTGGGGACCGTTGGAAAGGAGGTGTGGCCACATAGGTTTTTGACAGACTCAGTCAACAAGCTATGAGATGGAGTTAACCCTTTCCTGGATTCTCGTAGCAGCACAATGGATTTGCCTCTCAAGCAAATCCCCCTCACAGAAAGAACTCATTAGCTTTGAGGAATTGGTCAGACCAGTATTGGAGATTGTAGTTCTTAAGTATCTTGATCCTAAGACTTTTAAAAGCTTTAAATACCATCAACTTCATTTTGAACTGGGCCTGAAGTAAACTACTAATCAGTTCAGTGTAATAGGGTCCTATTTTTCAATGTCAAAGCTGCTTTTCTAGCATTTTCTGAGGGTGCCTAGAAAGCAGTCCTACATAGAACATCCTGAATTAACTCCCCTCATAGTTACCAGGGAAAGGCCAAATGGAAAAGGAGCTAGTTTGGGCCAATAGTGAATATGGTCATCCATATTCACAGATTCAAGGCGTTGGTAACAACTTATAAAGTCCTACATGGCTTAGGTCTGGGGTACTTGCGGGAGCGTCTCCTGCCGGCATCACGCTCCGATCGCCCTGTACGCTCACACAGACAGGGCCTCCTTGGGATACTGTCAGCCAGACTTTGTCGGTTGGCGGTGCCCAGGGCCTTCTCTATGCCCACCCTGTGGAATCAACTCCCCTTGAGCCTTCGTCTGGCCCCCATCTCCGCTCCTTCCGCCATGACCTTACGACCTGGCTCTTTGAACAGGACAGTCTGGACTAGCCAAGGGGAGGGGAGGGTTTGTTTTAGAGGGTTTTAAATTTTAATTGAATTTTAACGTTTAGGCTTGTATTTGGTTTAATTTCTTTTTATTGTAAATTTGTATGAGTTTTATATTGTTAGCCGCCCTGAGTCCTTAGGGAGAGAGGGAGGCATACAAGTCTAAATAATAATAATAATAATAATAATAATAATAATAATAATAATAATAATAATAATACTCTGTTCTCCACTTTCATGAAGCCTGTCTCTATCGGTAATCTCAGGGTGACATGAGAGACACATTTTGGAACCTGAAAGGCTGACCTTAGAAATTTGAACATGTTTTAATGATGCAAAGTTGGAAAAGGAGCCCAGCTGGGCAATGTAAAGAAGTTCTGCTATTGGCTTTGCTTCAATAATTTGAGAGTGCTCTCTTGAGGAATTTGAGAATGGCAGTTGAGCTCCTCTACATTTTCAGTAACATAGTCCCCATGGAGTTTCCTGCTGTTAGCAGAGTAAATGACTACTAGAAAATAGTAGACCTGCTCAGTTTTGTTGCCATTTATCCTCCAGGAGTGGCAAAGACCATGCTTTTGGTTTTCTGATAATTGAGTACTAGGTGGGCTTCTCTGTAGTACTGTGCTGTGCTAATGTTCTCAATGCTCTTTTAAGGCCAAAGATGTTCCTGAACATACTGTTGCATCATCTGCATAAGATAAAAAGAGATATGTCTTTCAGCATGTTTTGGTGGGGTAAAGGTTTGTGTTGAGGAAAAACCAACTGCACCCACTCCTGGACTGGGAGGCACCACTTGCGGTCACTCGTGTGGCTTACCTCTGCTTCAATTTTAGCAATGTACTCAATGTGGACTGTCCTTGAAGAAATTCAATAACTGCAGTTGGTCCACAAAACATCAGGATGAGTAGCTACATATGGATATACCTTGATAAGCCCATGTAACACTACTCCATAAACTTCACTGGCAGTTTCCAGGTAGAATTCAAAGATTTGGTTGTCTCCTCTAAATTTGTCTTTCATATTACAAAATTTGTAATAACCTTACAAATTTTAAAATAACACAATTTCATTGGAAATAAAACACCAAAATCCAATGCTGTTTTAGTTCGTATTTTAAAAGGGAAGAAATAAATTTGCTCAATTTTATATGGGTTTCAGCTTGAAAACAGCTACTCTCATTGAAGTAAAGAAGAAAATGGTGTTTCATTGCCTAACAATTTAACAACCTTAACCCTAACCTTACTCTTCTACAGGTGAAACTCGAAAAATTAGAATATCGTGCAAAAGTTCATTTATTTCAGTAATGCAACTTAAAAAGTGAAATTAATATGAGATAGACTCATTACATGCAAAACAAGATAGGTCAAGCCATGATTTGCCATAATTGTGATGATTATGGCTTACAGCTCATGAAAACCCCAAATCCACAATCTCAGAAAATTAGAATATTGTGAAAAGGTGCAATATTCTAGGCTCAAAGTGTCCCACTCTAATCAGCTAATTAAGCTATAACACCTGCAAAGGGTTCCTGAGCCTTTAAATGGTCTCTCAGTCTGGTTCAGTAGGAATCACAATCCTGGGAAAGACTGCTGACCTGACAGTTGTGCAGAAAACCATCACTGACACCCTCCATAAGGAGGGAAAGCCAAAAGGTAATTGCAAAAGAAGTTGGATGTTCCAAAGTGCTGTATCAAAGCACATTAATAGAAAGTTATGTGGAAGGGAAAAGTGTGGAAGAAAAGGTGCACAAGCAGCAGGGATGACCGCAGCCTGGAGAGGATTGTCAGGAAAAGGCCATTCAAAAGTGTTGGGGACTTTCACAAGGAGTGTACTGAGGCTGGAGTCAGTGCATCAAGAGCCACCACACACACACGGATCCTGGACATGGGCTTCAAATGTCATATTCCTCTTGTCAAGCCGCTCCTGAACAACAAACAACGTCAGAAGCGTCTTACCTGAACTAAAGAAAAACAGACCTGGTCTGTTGCTCAGTGGTCCAAAGTCCTCTTTTCTGATGAGAGCAACTTTTGCATCTCATTTGGAAACCAAAGACTCAGAGTATGGAGGAAGAATGGAGAGGCACACACTGCAAGATGCTTGAAGTCCAGTGTGAAGTTTCCACAGCCTGTGTTGATTTGGGGAGCCATGTCATCTGCTGGTGTTGGTCCACTGTGCTTCATTAAGTCCAGGGTCAATGCAGCCATCTACCAGGAGATTTTGGAGCACTTCATGCTTCCTTCCACAGATGAGCTTTATGGGGATGCTGACTTCATTTTCCAGCAGGACTTGGCACCTGCCCACACTGCCAAAAGCACCAAAATGTGGTTCAATGACCCTGGGATTACTGTGCTGATTGGCCAGCAAACTCGCCTGACTTGAACCCCATAGAGAATCTATGGGGCATTGCCAAGAGAAAGATAAGAGACATGAGACCCAACAATGCAGAAGAGCTGAAGGCAGCTATTGAAGCATCCTGGTCTTCCATAACACCTCAGCAGTGCCACAGGCTGATAGCTTCCATGCCACGCCGCATTGAGGCAGTAATTGCTGCAAAAGGGGCCCAAACCAAGTACTGAGTACATATGTATGCTTATACTTTTCAGAGATCCAATATTGTTCTATGTACAATCCTTGTTTTATTGATTGCATGTAATATTCTAATTTTCTGAGATTGTGGATTTGGGGTTTTCATGAGCTGTAAGCCATAATCTCACAATTATGGCAAATCATGGCTTGAACTATCTTGCTTTGCATGTAATGAGTCTATCTCGTATATTAGTTTTACCTTTTAAGTTACATTACTGAAATAAATGAACTTTTGCATGATATTCTAATTTTTCGAGTTTCACCTGTATTAAAAAGTCACAGCTTGCAAAATACTCGTTTCAGGACAATCACCTTGAGATTACCATTACAGCTCATCTTCTTATTTCTTCCTACTTTGGTGCTTGTAATTAGTCCATCCCCAAATTCTTAAAATGTTCTTGTTTGAGATACCTCTTCCTAGCTATTTTACAATTCCCACTGCAGAATTGTCAGATGAAAATAGAGCTCTGCCTTTAGACTTCCTTCAGATGGCATAAAGTGGTGTAAAAAAAGTGGTGTAAATGTGATATTAAAAAAATAAAAAGAACATGCAAGTTTCATACAATGATCCGGAACCATCATGCTGGTCTGTATCTAGCATACTTTTATTTATTTTTATTAGTAAGCCTGCTCAAAAATCCTGCTTGGATTCAACAAGATCCTGGGACTCTCCCAGAGTCTCTCCCACACTGAGGAACCTTGTGATCCTTATGTGGGAGTCCAATCGCTTAAGAACCCATGAAATTGCTTAACAAACCAGTGTTCCAGGATTGTGATAACTGGATGAAGATTTAGTAAGGTTTAGCCCTGACCAATTTTCTTATATATTTCCAGTGCAAGAAGCAGTCCGCATCTATTGTTTTGATAACTTCTGCTTGAGTTCTTACCAAGTTATTCTCACATGAATATTCTTTGATTTTTGTAATGAACACTCTCCCCTCTTTCTATAGAGCACAACCTTGATGTAAGGGCCTTACATCAGGGTTTTCATCTATCATTCACAGAATTCAGTTTAAAGTCCTCATGATCCAGCTTACCATACTTTAGCCAAATCTATTTTTCTTAGTCCTTAAGAAGTGCAACCAACCTGGTGCTGGTAATTCATCACTTAGAAAATTCATACCATGATTTCAAAAACTAATCTCCCACTGACACCATTTGCACAATCAGTAATTCATTTGTGGTGTGCCCCCCCCCACTTTGGAGTATTGAAGAATGATAATTTTCACTAGCCACCAGCTTCTTAAGACTCGTTCCTAAACATTGGGAGTCTAAGATGATTTGTCCTCATATATATTAGCAGGAAGAAATAATTGTTAGCTAAATATTCGAGTTTTTGTCACATCCACATACCTGCTCTGGCAGAGAACACAGTACTGACAGAAGAGAATATTGGTACTCAAGGTTGAACTGTGGGATCCTTAATGCTTTCCAAGCTTGGTTGTTTTGTTGCAGATATTTCATTACCAATCAAGGTAATATCATCAGAACTAGTAAGTAGTCAGGTTTGCTCTCCTTTTATATAGTGATGGCTTGCCCTGCCAGTGTTGGTGGGAATGGTCTTGGGGTTCTTTGACTGAGCTGTTGTTTCATTCTCAGTCATGTTCTATGGTCTGCTACCACTATAGGCTTTCAACAACTTTCCCAAGATTTCAAATGAATGGAACATGAACTCAAAATTCTATTCCTCGGGTCTTTAAGAAAGTTCTTTATTTACCTCTCTCCCTCCACCAACTTTTTCTTTGTTTCCCTTATACTAATGCCTGTTCCCTATCTAGATCGATTCTATTTCTTATCAGTAACCATTACTAGAGATCCTCGACTTACAACCACAATTGGGACCAGAATTTCCATTGCTAAGCAAGGTGGTGGTTAAATTAGAGCTGTGTCTAATTTTATGACCCTTTTTTGCACTATTAAGTAAATCTGTTTTCCCTCATTGGCTTTGCTTGTTGAGTGTTGGTCTGAAAGGTTGTTAATGGTAATCATGTGACCCCCCAGGCTACTGCAACTGTCATAAATATATGCCACTTGGCAAGCAACCAAATGTTGATCACATAAGTGAATAGCCATAAGTGAAAGGACTATTTGTAAATCACTTTTTTCAGGGCCGCAATAGCTTTGAATGGTCAATGAACAAATAGTTATAAGCAAAGGCTACCTGAATTCACCACAATAAGATAAAGCTCAACTATGAGCTCGCACATCTAGCAAAACAAACTGCTAAGAGCAGACTCTCATTAGTCACAGGGTGTCCATTCCATCCAAACTGCATCAGGAAACAGGACTGTGAAAAACATATTTTATACTTCTGCCACTGTATTTTAGCACAAAACACACACATGCACACACTTTAGCATGTAGAAACATGCAACATTTTACCACACATCATAATGTCCAGCCTGCGTTAATTATCCAAGCCTATGCTAAACTGTAGAGAATAAAACTATACTAGTGATAGCATTTGTTGTTAACAAAGACATTTTATTCAATATTTTCACATATAGAAAATTGTTATTGTTAGTTCAATTATGTTGTCCAACTTCTTTCTATATTCCAGGACCATGTGAAAGTAGTTCATTTATAAAGTCTCTTCATTCTTAAATTATACTTTAATGCTTCTTCCCCTCTTTGTACCTCATCCTCCTTTCTCAAAAGGTCACTTTCTCACACATGCCTGCATTTGTTTAACATTTGTTTCTGAACTTCTAAGCAGATACATGATGAAATTGATAATTTTTGTCAGCTTCATTGTGGCTCAAGGCAGAAAACAGCTATACAGTTATAGGAAAATAAACTATTCACAAAATTAACAAGATTGAAGATTAGAAAAGTTGTTTTTATAGCAAGCACATAAACAAATAATGAATTTAAAAATGAAATAAATGGATTGGTCCCCTTGACATTCTTTTGCATCCTAGATGTTTCAAAACAAGGACACATTTTGCCCCAAATAATGATTTATACCAAATATGACTGAAAATATGAGTAATAATAGAAAAAATGTTGAATTCCACTATGAATTTCACTCTGAACCTACTGAATGGCTGTTTCTACTAAGGTATTTTTACAGCTATCAACAAGCCATGGAGAAAGGTTATCAGATCAGCTGCTAATAGGACTCAGAAATAGGAACTAAGGAGATTATCATGCCTCTTAATCCAGTCTTTTAAAGAAAGGCCTAGGGATAGAACATTCAAGCACTTTATTTTAGTTTTTTAGCATACTCTTTTGGTCCACTGAAGTCATTCCAAAAACCTGAAACACACCTTAGAATATTTTAACTATTCAATTTTGTTGCACTGAATGAAAAGCATTCCAGACTTCACTATTAAATAATCTGCAAATTTCATTAGATCTAACATTCAGAATAATGCAGATTAGACAAGCATGTTTCAGTTTTGTATTTAAACATATTTTTCTGAGTTATTTATTATTATTATTATTATTATTATTATTATTATTATTATTCTAAAAGTATAATGAACAATTGTTTGTCATTCATTAAAAAGTCTAGTGACGGTTATCAAAACCACAATGTGGTAAAGGAACCATAGCAGCAACACATGACTATCTGCTGATTTTGTGACTGCTGTGCATTAAGATTAGTCTGATGAAGAAGCAAGTGAGTGTTTGAAAATGAAGTTTGAGAGAGATAAAATTGTGAGATAACAACAACAAAACTACAGGGAAAGCAGCTGTTGGATTACTGTTATCAGGCCTGCAGAAACAAAGTTCTCCCACCATTCTATGCTGCCTGGCCTGATTACCCAAGTAGAGAAAATGATTGGTTTTTCAAGCTGGAAAGTTTTCCTCAGGAGGAAAGAAAGAGAACCAGTGACTATACAGGTAAAAAGCTACTTATATACCCACACCTGAGGCTGGAAACTTGCTGAGAGCACAGGAGAGCAACTCCAATTGCTGCTACAGAAGAGTTTACCTCTTTGGTTATGTGTTTTATTTTGAATGTTATTTTGAGTTCATAGTTTGGACTCCTGACTTCAAAGAATCTGCTTTTGCTTTCACACCCTGCTCCTGAATGTTCAAATGATTGGGGAGAATCAACTTTAAGCAAGTTTTTTCACTTTTGGAGAGTCTTGTATTTGATTTTTGTTACTCGCTAGCCAGATTTCTACTGTTCAGTTTACAAAGGTCTTTGATATGCACCTAAAGATGCAAGCAGCCTCTCATTCACAGAATTGTCAGGCTTCCAGCTCCTTGCACTATAAAAACAAAATGAAAACAGAAAGAGAATTTTGCCCCTAAACATTGTCTATAAAAGATGCCTCATTTGAAAATAGGTTATTTGCTGAACTTCTTGGGCTATCACTTTACTCTTTCTTCCAATAAATGTTATTCACGAGTTCTAAATGTTTTATTTTGGAGGATAATTTTTTTCCTATCCATATTGCTAGGAGGAACTTCCAACAGAAACAGTTGCCTGTTTTCTATAGGCTTGTTTAAACTTTTTGATATATTAATAATGTCATAGTTGTTCTTCATTATTGTTCAGAAAATAAAAAAAAACCTTGTGAAACAGAATTTAAGAATGTCTGCGTTTCATTTTATAAAGCAAATGGACATGAAAACAGAATTCTCATGATGCATGAAAGAGTAAACTACTAACACTAAAAAAGCCAGTGTGATGTAGTGGTTATAATTCTGGATTAAATCTGGAGATACTAGACCTACTATAAACCATGAAAATTTTATTCAATCACTTTCTCAGCTCAACTTATTGTGTTGAATTCTTGTGAAGCTATAATAAACCATTATATACATTTCCTTGAACTTTGGAAGAAAGATGGCATGTAAGTGTCAAAAATGAATTAAATAAATAGCAAAGAAAAATAGTTTAATACTAATATAATCATGTTAAAATTAAAACAAAAAAATACTATTTTATTCAAATGTGCCCTTGGAATATCAAGGCATTCCTAATAAAAGGTAAGCAATTTAGGGACAGAAAGCATACCTGCAATTACCCATTCCTTCACTTCCTTTTCAGAAAATATCTGCTACGTAACCTTCTTTAACAGAAACCTATTTAGTTGAAGTTTTCCTCCAAATAACATTTTTGTAAAATGTTTTATATTTTACTTATGAACACTTTGTAAGGTTGCAACATAAAACCCTTTGCTTGTGTTTTAAAATATGATGTATGCAATCCCAAACATTTTAGTTTAGCGTGTACTCTGGCTAATAGTAGTTTACCCCAATATTTGTAATTCTTTCCTTACAAAGCTAAGAATGAAATGGGAAGTTATCCAATTTTCACCTTATTTCTTTCTTCTGAAATGAATCATTAAGATAGCGATACTTTTGATGAATTATCTCCCACAAGGGCCTGAAGAAAATAGATTCAATAGATATACTTAAAGGATCATTTGTCAATTTAGTATTGACTATTTGGGGTGCTCTAAGACAAGAAGAAATTCATTTTTTTAATATAAGTTTTGAAGCCTGAAGCATCATCTTAAGCTATTTAAAAAGAAATCAATTTTCAGATGGGTAAAAAAGCCTAGAAAAGTCTTGATGAACCTGAGTAAACCTGGATCTCATTCTAACAATATGGCCAGGCAAGTTTAGAATCTACTTCTCAAGAGACTTTGTAGGCGGGAAATGTTTGTTGCTACTGTTTAGAATTTGTGGTTATAGCTCCTTAACTGAAGCCATAAATTACTGTCACTCAAAAAATATAATGTCTACTTGCACAAGAATATAAATTAATTACTACCTTTAACAAGAATAAAAAGAAAAGCAGTAGTGCAAACTAGATCTTTATGTTTATGTATGAGGAAGGAAAATATTGTATCTTGTGACCATGTATATATTGTCCCTATATTCGGATAACTTCATAAACAGCCATAACATTGTTCAGGCTTTTTTCTTTTCAAATAATATTACAGCCCCTTTTAAATTATACCAGATGTATACTTTGTGGCTGTGGAAAGGGAGATTTTCCACTGACAGGAAAATCTGTCCAATATAAATGCCTTGAGGAAAACTGTAGCAGAAGCTTAAATGCACTCATGGTTCATCTCATATGGTGGACATAAATGAAGTTGAGGACCTTCTGCATCTGGGTTCCTAAATATATTTAAAAGAAGCAATGCTTGAGCCACTTCTGAAGAAATCAAATCTGAACCCATAACATTAGTTATGTTAATTTGCTATTGTTGAGTTTTTGTGTTTTTTTATCTTGGCTGCTGGTTTGTGTGTTGTTTTTGTTTTTTTATGTGACTTTGAATCATGAATATGAGACAATAGCCATATAAATTGAATGAATAAACTAAATAAATAAATAAACAGGCCTATGGCCAATATTTCCTTCTTTGGCAAGGTGCTTCAGTGGGTAGTGGTCATTCAAGGCCATTCTCTGTTGATAAAATTGATTTATTATTATTTTTTAGATACGTCTCAGCACAATTTCAGGTTGGGTTATGGAACAGAAACTGCCTTGGTCACGCTGTGAAAAGACCAAACATGACCCTGTTTGTCCATCTGGATCTCTTAAAGGCTTTCAATATGATCAATCACAGTTTTCATCCTGGGCAGGCTGGGCACTGTATTACAGAGATTCCATTTCTATTTAGAAGGCTGTTTCCAGAAACTGGTGCTAAAGTTTAAATTCTTCTTAATGACAGTTAGGGTTATGGACTGGCCCAGCGCTCTGTTTATCCTCCATTCTTATACAAAATTACTGGGAGAAGTCATCAACAATATGGATTGAAGTGCCATTAATATGCAGATTACACCCACTTTACCTTTTCTTTCATCTTAACACGATTGAGGCATTTAATGTTCTGGACAGCAAATGGACTAGATGTTGGCCAATAAATTGAGACACAATCCATGCAAGATGAAGCTACTATTTATGAGTGTTGCATCTGTCCACTTGAGTCAAGCCTTGCCTGTCCTGGAGTAATCCACACTCATCCTAAAGAAGCAGGTTTGCAGTTTTTGGCAATGTTCCTAGATCCATCACTTGTAACAAGAGATCCAGATGGCCACAGTAGCCTGGAGAGTCTTTTACTAGCTATGGTCAACTTACCAACTACAACCTTGCTAAGAAAGGGGCAGCTCCACAAGTTATTCACACCCTGGTAACTTTTTGGTTAGATTATTACAATGTATTGTAAGTGGGGCTGCCTTCAAAAGGCTCCAGAACTTCATTACTTCTAAAGAAAACAGTTTATAGCATAAGCTATTTCTTTACTATTTATACTGTCTGCTCAAGCCATTCAAGCTTATTATTAATAAACTACAGCCCGTACTGCACAATGATGCTGCACTTTTCTCAGGGACTGAGTGCCAGCTCCATACTTGCATATAGGCAATCACTCAACCTGAAGCTAGTTTTCACAAGTAAAAAAGAAACAACACGCCAACATAGGAACCAGATCCTGCTACAACCCAAACTCCTCATCTAATTCAAGAACATAATCACAGGCATCAATAGTACATACAGTACAAATGCTTTTCCTCAAAACAATCATCTGCAAGCAATGTCCTTCTGGATTCTACATAGGACAAAGGAAGCAAACTTTGCAAATACAGCAATAACAATGGTCACAAGTTTAACACAGGGCTCAAAACTAGGAAGGAGAACATTTCAAACTTCCACGATACTCTATTACAGATCTCAAAGTGACAATTTGAAAAAAAAAAGGAGAGACTTCAACAGCACCATTAAGCAAAGCATTGCTGCAGTTACAAACATCAAAAGGTTTTGGACTATTTCAAAAGGTCTCAAGAAGCACAATGTTTTCTTATAGTGTTACAATTATTATAGATACTATTTATAATCTGTCTCACATGTAATCTGCATATGGTCTTCCCCTAGCTTTCCCCCCCAAGTCATCCCAATTTAAATTCTATGTCTATCATGCCACCCTATGCACCTGATGAAGTAAACAGCAGTTCACCAAAGCTTATTCTTTCCAATAAAATTTGTTAGTTGGGAAAAGGTGCTATTGGACTCCTCCTGATTTTTTGTAAAATCTTCAAGGAATTCAGTTCTTGTTTTCACAATTCATTCCTCAAATATGGATTTCAAAAAAACTTTAAAAAGTATTTGAATTGGTAAAAATATTTTACTAGGATATTGAAACTGCAAGTTGAGTTAAATTACATAAAGGAAGAAATTGTAGCACCAGGCTAGGAACTGGGAGATGGGGAGTTCTATTCCTGCCTTAAGCACCAAACCAGGGGATGACTTTGGGCCAGTCACTCTCTCAGCCCTAGGAAGCAGGCAACAGCACAGCAGTCCTGAAATTTTGCCAAAAAATAGCAAGACTTGTCCCAGCAATTGCTGGGAGGAAAAAATGACTAAAAGTTGAATAAAAATATAATGGATTGTTTACTAAATAAAAAAATGTTTTATATGTCACACTTCAAAAGGCATATTTAATTGCATATTAATATAGGGTTATAATATTTATCATCTTATGGGAGTTTTCAAAATGTTCTAACTTTTTCAAATGCCCCGCCGGCTCTCTCTTCTAGTGACATTTTTTTTCTTTTGATACAGCACCAAATCCACTCAGGATCTGATTCAATTCCCCCGTAATACAAAGGGAAGACTTATTGTATTCAATTAAAACAGTTCAGTTCCTTTATTATCCAAGAATATAGCAGAGCTGAGAAGCTGAGATCAATAGGTAAATAATTTTCTGATTCACTACTAGACTGTTGACATCAGAAACTAAACATGACATTCGAACTACTTCCATTAGCAACTAGCTTTCATTTACCACAGATTCTAGTTAATCAAACATTTAAGTAGGACTCCAAGATCTTTCATAATCCTGTCTGCAATCAATTGCATTCAATTTTTAATCCAGTTTTTTAATGCAATGCAGTTTTTCATTCTTTCTATCTCTTCTATTCTTTCTATTTTTTCCAACTAAACCTTTTAAACTTCTATCTACTTGCCTATTATTGGCTTGCTTTGTGGCTAAAACTTTCCCTAATCAAGATATTCAATCTGGCTTATCCCAATCTATGACAGTTTTTCTCTTTTTAGAACTATCAGTAGAAAAGCATATATGTTCCAAGATCTATAGATGTCATCTCCCTAGCTTCTATTTTATTCCAAACTGAATACAGCAGCTTTTCCAAATCTGATGCTATATGGACCAACTCTCAGATCCAAACTAGCATGGCCATTGCTAAGAACCCAAGGAATTAAATTTCATTTATTCTAAAGGTTATATTCATTAGTAGGAAAACTTGCCATGGCAATTAAAATTTTGATCACACTGAGTACTTTAAAAAAAACTTAACTCCTTCAAAATAATTGAGATGAAAATTTGTATTAGATGGTGCTCTCAAAAATGCACTTATAGAATCTAGAGAATTGTGCTGTCCTGGACACATATATCAGCCTGCAGCAGCAATCATATAAAAACCCTGTAGGCCAGAAAACAGTAGCAACAACAATAACAAAATCTTAAAAGAGGAGGTGACTGATATGTAATCATCAGCGCTACATATGATTAAATAAAGTTTTGATTGCTAAAGTATCAGTTTAAAAAAAATGGCACTGAACCCAAAAGATCTTCATCTTTTCACAATCCACTTAACTAAGCACTTGTAAACAAATCTCTCAAAGGATAAACCTTTCCAAACACAAAGCAAACAAAAAGGTGGACTAGAGCCAGCCAGAAACATTCTGGAACTTGGCAGCTATATCCTGAAGCTTCAAACATGCCCTGTGGGTGGCCATGGGTGTTGGCTGCAAAGCTATGAGTCTGTTTAATACTGCAATTATATAGACATTGTACATTAAATTACTTAGCAACTATATAGCAATTTAGGAAATACCTGCATAAGATTTTTCATTTTGAAATGTACTGGATGCAGTTTAAAAATATTTCTCAGAAGCAAATATTTCATTTTTATGCTTCAAAATACTAAAGAATTTTGCCCAAAATCTGTAAGTAGAAGGTATACTGCTTATTGACAGTAGTCCTATAAATATCTGCTAGTCAATGCATAGGTCATATCTTTTATAGAAACTGCATTTTAAACGAAGCAGGAAAAAAGAAAAAGTATCCCACTTGTCCCAAAGGTCCTTTTTTCAAGAGGCAACTGGACTTTCTGGTTTTTCTTCAACGATTTTCACTTCTCATCCAAGCAGCTTCTAAAGAAGCAAAACGTCTTCAAAGAAAAACCAGAAAGTCCAGTTGCTTCTTGAAAAAGCACCTTTGGGACAACTATGATCTGGACGACTGAGAATCTCCATAGAAATTTAAGTTCTTTTAGTTATATCTTCTAAAATATTGGGATTGAAAGTCTGAGATACAGTAAAAGGTGTATGTGCTGACTTCCTCACAATCAATGGCAAAGGAAGGGGAGAGCAGAATAATGAATGAGGAGTCATGAAGAAGCCAGAGTTGCCTTTTCTTCAGTTTTAAAAAAGCGCTACTAGCATCTGAGGTAGAAGAATTATGGGGACAAAACTGGAATAAAAGTATTATGTTGTTCTGAGCCTTTCTAGAGAAAAGATCAAAAAATACAAAAAATAAATAAATAATACATTGTCAAAATAAAATAAAATAATATTTGGAGCAGGAACAGGATAGAAACGTGATAACACATGATACCAGGTTTAGGAATATAAAGGCGAATACAATATGTAGCCAGGACACAACTCAATATGCCTTTATTCAGAAGCAACAGCATATTCCAGTTACAATTCAGAACTTTCACATATCATTAATATCTGAAAATACCCAGTCACTGCAATTCCTATCAGCAAAGCAGAACTTGTTATTTGAATCAGTAATTGCTCCAGCCATTAGTTTCTGAGGAGGCATTATAACTAGTTCTTCGTTAATGACTGCCTATCTTAGTAACCATTCAAATTTATGATGGCTCTGAAAAAGCAGTCCTCAAACTTATGATGGTTGTAGCAAACCTGCCTCACTGTGTGAGTTTTACAGCTGGCTTCCGACAGGCAAAGTCAACTGAGAAGCAGACAATAAACTTTAAGTCATGGCCACTATTCTATATAGTGTAAAGTAATTCACTTAACAACTGCAGTAGAACAGATGTCATAAGTCTGCCACATAATGATTTGCTTAACAACCATCTTAGCAACAGAATTGCTGATTCCAACAATTGCAGTTATTAAGTGAGGACTGCCTGTATAATACTTACCCATTTTGCCATAGGTCTTCTCTATTAGTCATAGCTAAGATGACTTTTACAAAAATTTAATGCTGAAGAATATAGAGCTAAAATGTTAAATTTCTCTGAAAAGGGCAGAGAGACCAATTGTGTAAACAGTGCAACGCTTTTATTCCCGATTATAATAGTGATATTAGTTTTAACAAGACAAATATAGGTATTTCAAAGATCAAACAAGAAATTTAAAAGAAAATCACATTGTATAGTTTTTTTTATAAAATGAAGCCATGTTAAATTGAATAATGCAACTAATGCTAGCAATTAAAATGTATGCTAACTACAAGAAGGCATATTTGATATCGCCAGCTGGACTTCAAATGTAAGATTAAATAAAAACAACTTATATTGTGAAAAACCCTTCCAAGATTTTGGTTGCAATAGAGTAGAAGAAATAGAAAACTAACATAGCAAAATAGCCAATAGGGTTCTTTTAGTGAGGCAAATCATTACACTTACCTTAACATTTATGCATATTTGTTAGTCAGAAAAGAGTCAAGTCACTATATTCTTACATGTATTATTAAGCATTACATATTATGTTATGTAATCATATAATACTTAGTATATATTCTGAATTTTTGGTCAGATTGGATCACCCAAGAAGAACAATATAATCCAGCTTGACAAAATTTGTATTTTTTAAATAGAGTACTCCATTCTGCTGTTGCTTTATTATGTCAAGTATTTCAGGGACTTTTTACTATTTTTTGTTTCTTAATTATATTGTACTCTCCCTATAAATTGTACAATTTTCATATTTTATAAAAGAAGTGGAAATAGTGAATTCCAAATCCAAGACTTGGAAATCTACAGTCCTTCCCCCAATCTGTCATCAACAGATTTAATAATGTTTTCTAAAAATAAATGATGCAATATTTCTGAAGAAAAGAAAATTGATGCAACAAAATACTATATATTAATATATTTGGTTACTTTACAATTTGCTTAAAGATTGCCTCTTTTAGTGACTGCTTAGTTATGAAAATAATGAACTTTACAACCAAACCTTGCATTTACGACCTTTGCAGGTCTGTAAAGCAAAGGAAAGCTGAAGTTTGTAAGCTTAAAAGCTTAAGTTTGTAAGCAATCACGGTTTCACCTAGCCATCAATTTGTGAGCAATTTGAGAATCTGATAAAATAAGCACTATTTAATTAATAATCTCTTTTGAATTATTATCTTTTGATTATCAGAGACTATGAAAGTTTGTGCTGTTAGGCACAAAGAGACCTGTTCCTTTTTCTTTTTGCTATATTTTTCTTTTGCTGCTTGGTTGAATGATTTAAAAACTGTGCTGTTGGTATTACAAACTTGCTGCATACCAGATGCTTTTGTTTATTAATTTTATGGAGCCACACAGAAAAGTCTAGCAACTACCATAATTATTTTGAGGCAGCTTAGTCTAAGGAGCTTCTGGGATAAAATAGCTTCAAGGAAGTAACAGCTTCTCTTTCTTGTTATAACTGACTGGATACTTTGATTTAGACAGCAAGAGGATGTTTTAGGGCAGACCCTTATTTATACATCTGTTGTCTGAAAAATCCAGACATCCATATGAAAAGAACAACAGTGCAAAAGCCACTCTACTGTAAGGTAGAATAATAAAATTATAGCATTAGAAATGACCAGATAGGTCATTTAGTCCAACCCATTGTTCAATGAAAAAATCCACTAGCATATCTGTAACAGATGATCATCCAGCCTTTGTCTGAAGACCTACTGTAAAAGAGAACTCACCATATCATGTGGCAGTCTGTTCCATTGACTGATAGCTCGTACAGTTACAAAGTTCCTCCCAATGCCTAATTGATCTTACTTCCTTATAATTTTAATCCACTGGTTCTGGCACTGTCCTTTGAAAATATGTCCACTCCCTCTTCTGTATATACACAGTCCTTAAGATATCTCCGTTTTTTTTCAATACCCCAAAATACCATTTAGCTTTTTTAACAGATGCATCATTAGTTATGAAAAATATTTCCCATCAAAACATAATGGCGTAGAAACAACACAAGTTGTCAGGAGATGTGTTGAAAAATGTAATGCAAGATATCAACATGGAATGATGTAATTCAGGCAGATGATGCAAATTAAGTGACTCTTGAGCAAAGAAACATTGTTTGGTTTCCTTTAGTAAAAGGTTTTCCAACAACCAGTTTAAGGCACCCAGAAACTTGCACACTTTTACATGAAAAAGATTTAATACCAAATAAAGAGTTAGCATAAAAACTAAAAGAAAAAAGGGAGTAAGTTAACAGAGCTTCTGGAAAAATGCAACATAGTCCTCAGAATTACCTTGATTCAGGATATTTAGTTAGTGTGGCCAAGCTGCTGGTGTACATGTGCCCACCCACGTCAATATGAACTGGTGCATTGGATTTTGTGAGTTGTGCTGGTGTGGGGATGCCTTGATTGTTCAAAGGAGATGCAGGGGACCTAGTGATCAGAGGTCTTGACATATTGGGCCGACTGTCCTGTAAAAAGACACAAAGCACGTTAGGAGTCTGAGCTATTTTAGAAAAGCTAACAGGAATATAATAGTAATAATAATAACAGTAATGAATTAAAAATAACAATAATTAAATACTAAACACTCACATTTAGGAGTGAATAAAACAAAAAGATACCATCAATTTTTATATTTAAATATAATTTTAAGAATAATTTAGTTTTAAAAGTTGAAATTTAGTGCACTACAATTATAACGTCCAATAGATATTATGGCGTTTAAACCTACATGATGGTAAGGCAGTATTTTCAGACTTTTGGCGAAAAACAAAAACTGATCAATGCTTTATTTCAGAGGCTGGTTAAGTCATTAAAGTATACTGATTTAACACCTCAGTTCAAAAATATAGTTTCCAGGAAAGGGGAGAGGAAGCTGTTTGTTGTGCCCCAAACCCTTCTATCTCCTAAGCAGTTAGAATAGGTAAATACAAACCCTTAGCTCTTCCATTCTGCCAACTCTTCTCTTGAATTTCCAAGTCACATATCACGCAAAGAGGAGAGGAAACACCTGGACTAGCCAACTGTTCATGTACTGTAAAACATGGGGCACCGAAAGCCTTTGAGAAAGACATTTTCCATGTAAATATTAAACAAGTTGTGACAGATGCCCCTCTCTGCCCAAGTAAGCCACTATTCCCAGCAGCTTTCCCAAGAAATCTCCAAAAAGGAGCACCACAAGCAAATGCAGACGAAACAAACACCTCAGTCAAACTGGAAATGCAATGTCAGTAAAAAGCAAGCAGTAGACTTGTGCACAGTTAGGGTGGGGCAGAGCAAAAGGAAGCATTCTGCTGAAGCCAGCAAGGCAGACCAGTTTCAAAATTATGGAATGTAAACAGATCCAAATCTGGTCACATTTGTAAGACAGTTTTACTAACTCTTAACATATATAATCAATGATGAACTTGGGATATGTTGACTGAGGCTATCAGCTATACCCTAGAATTTTCAGGAAGGAAAAGTACCATTTTACAGAAGGCATGCTGAAGTACAACATATTTTGTTCATGTTCCGATCCATTTAGTTTTACAAACCAATGTTAATAATTTAGTAACATTTAAGAGAAAAAAATGAGTACTTCTTAAGTGATTTTGAGCATGTGACTGTGTAGTCATATATGTATCCACTCAATAATAGATTTACTGATTCACAGTTAATTTAATGGCAACTACTGAAAACAACTGTACTTTTGTGTTCATTCAGAGATCAGGATGAAGATTATCTCAAAAGATTTACAGGAATTACAAACTAAGAATTATGAAGCAGGACTTCTAGTTCTAAAAAGTGGAATGTTTAAAATAATTCAAAATCCTAAGATTTTTTTTTAAATGTCTCCTTCACAGCTGCACATATTTTTTTGCTAGAATTATGACGCATCACCTAAGTATATGATGTTGACCTGCATATTAGTTGGATCATTTCTGGTTAAAATAGGCAAATTCTTCCATTGAACAAGCAATTTACTATAACTGATCATATAATACGATACTGTAAATAAGTAAATACATAAATAGAAAAAATACTTAATTTGTAACATTTTATATCATGTTCTTTGAAAACAAAAAGTATAGCAATTTTATTCCATAACTGAATGTATGTTTAATGATCCCAGCAATGTAACACTAAATCCAATAATGAATTCCAAAGAGAGCAAACAAACAAATCTGTGTAAAGAAAAATATATTTTGTTATTTCTACTTATCCCTATTGGCAGACTACTATGAACATAGGATCTGGAAATGCTGGAAAAATCTATCTGGAAATAAACTAGTTTATTTATCAAGCAATCATTGGTGTGGGAAGACTGTAACCAGCATGTAAGATGTGATTATATGCTTAGTATTAGGAATGGAAGATGGCACTGATAAAGTGTAAAGTTTGACAATATTACAAAGTAAAATTAAATATATTTGGAGGAAATGAGAGATGATTTCATACAAAATGATCACTAGGAAAGAAAAAATTGCCCTATAGAATCAAAACATGATTTCCTTTATAAAACTTTTTTCTTCCAATAAACAGATCACAATTAAGCTTTGGATAACTACATCACAAAGTCTCTACTGTCATATTCCTCCATAACATATTTTCAATTTATCAGTAGAATATAAACCATGGTACAAATACCAGAGTTAAACTTATTCAGTTAGACAAAACTACCTAATTGTAGTACATCCTTTTAATTAGTCATAAAATATATCATTATCATTTTTATAAACCTTTATAAGAACTTAAAGCAAATTGTCATGTGACCTGACCAGATTTTATGACAATTTGTAGCACAGTCTTTAAGATAGTCATGTGAATAAGTGAATCTTTTTTCTCACAGTTGTTAAGCAAATCACTATTGTTAAGTGAATCACATGATTGTTAAGTGAATCTGGCTTCCCCCATTGACTTTGCCTGTCAAAACTCTGCTGAGGTTACAAATGGTGATCACAGTGCTGTGGATCTTCTGTATGGTCGCTCTGCAGCTGTGCTGTATGCTTACACAAAACTCAATATTGGTCCCCATGCTATTTAATACCCCTATGAAACCACTGGGAAAAATCATTTAGAGGCTAAAGTGAAGTATCATTTTAAGGAGGTGACATGTATCTCTCAGATTACAGATTAACAGAGTTGGAAGGGACCTTATAGGTCAGGGATGTTAAACTGTTTTTACAGAAACTTTTACAGAAGACAACATTGAAAAAGCACTATGCAATCTAAAACCATCTCTATCTATTGGACCAGACTGAATATGTGCCCGCTTCTTTAAAAAGCTATCCACTGCCATAGCCAAACCTCTAAGTATAATCTTTAAAAAATCTTTCAGGACCAGCTCCTTGCCAAACCTATGGACACTAGCCACAGTCACCCCCATCTTCAAAAAGGGAGATCCCAGCCTAGTTGAAAATTACAGACCAATCTCTTTATGCTGCGTCACCTGTAAAGTCATGGAATCAATTATTAATCAATCCATTGTCCTCCACTTAGAGACAAACAACTTAGTCTCTAGCAAACAATTTGTTTTCAGAAAAAAACTATCCTGTAATCTGCAGCTCTTACACTGCAAAAACATATGGAATACACAACTTGATCAGGGCAAAGCAACTGACGCAATTTACATAGACTTCTGTAAAGCCTTTGATTCAGTGGTACACGACAAACTACTCCTAAAACTAAAATCTTATGTATCTCTGGACACCTGCATAACTGAATAGAAGCATTCCTGTCAAACAGACAACAAATGGTCAAAATTGGGAGCGTCCTATCAAATCCTGTACCTGTCAACAGTGGTGTCCCCCAAGGCAGCGTTCTAGGACCAACTCTCTTCAAACTCTACATAAATGACCTCTGTGATCATATTAAGAGCAACTGCGTTCTTTTCGCTGATGATGTAAAGCTATTCAACACCACCGACAATACTGCTACCCTTCAAAATACCTCGACTATATGTCAGAATGGTCAAACAAATGGCAATTTCAAATCTCAACAAATAAATGCTCTGTCTTACATATTGGCAAACAAAATCAGAAAATAAAATACAAGCTGGATAGTCAAGACCTTGTTGATGATCCAAACTTTGTCAAGGATCTTGGAGTACTCATCTCAAATGATCTAAGTGCTAGAGCCCACTGTAACTACATAAGAAAAGGCATTAAGAGTTGTAAACCTAATCCTGCACAGCTTCTCCTCCGATAATATCACTCTACTAACTAGAGCATACAAAACATTTGCTAGACCAATACTTGACTACAGCTCATCAGTCTGGAACCCGCATTACACATCTGATATTAATACAATTAAGAAAGTCCAGAAATATTAGAAGAGTTCTCCACTCCTCTACTCATAGCAGAATACCTTATGCCACCAGACTTGAAATTCTAGACCTAGAAAATCTAGAACTACACCACCTTCGGTCCGATCTAAGTATAGTATATAAAATTATATATTGCAATGTCCTACCTGTCAATGAATACTTCAGCTTCAACCACAACAATACAAGAGCACCCAACAGATACACACTCAAGGTAAACCGCACCAAAATTGATTGCAGGAAATACGACTTCAGCAACAGAGTGGTCAATGTCTGGAATACTCTACCTGACTCCGTGGTTTCTTCCCCAAACCCCCAAAATTTTAACCTTAGACGGTCTACTATTGACCTCACCCCTTTCCTTAAGAGGTCTGTAGGGGGAGTGCATAAGCGCACCAACGTGCCTATCGTCCCTGTCCTATTGTTTCTTTTTTTTCTTATTCGTATCCATTTCATGTATTCATAACTACGTTTATACTTATACCTGTTATCTAATAATCGCCTGACAAAATAAAATAAATGAAATAAAATAAAACTCACGGCCCATGGGCCACATCACACACTGGCCTCAGCCCTGCCCAGTTTAGCAAAGGGGGGGGAAGTCCTGATACATCACGTGATGCCGCAGTGACGGTGCGAGTTTGACACCCCTGTTGTAGATCATCTAGTCCAACCCCCTGTCCAAGCTGGAGATCCTACACCATTTCTGATAACTGGCAGTCCAATCTCTTCTTGAAAGTCTCAAGTGATGAAGCTCCCGCAACTTCTGAAGGCAAACTGTTCCATTGGTTGATTGTTCTGTCAGCAAAGTTCTCCTTATTTCCAGGTTAAATCTCTCCTTGTTCAGTTTCCATCCATTATTCCTTGTCTGGCCTACAGGTGCTTTAGAAAACAGGTTGACTCCTTCCTCTCTGTGGTAGCCCTCTCAAATATTGGAACACTGCTATCATGTCTCCCCTGGTCCTTCTCTTCACTAGACTAGCCATACCCAGTTCCTGTAACCATTCTTCATATGTTTTAGTCTCTAGTCCCCTAATCATCCTGGTTGCTCTTCTCTGCATTTTTTCTAGAGTCCCAACATCTTTTTTATAGTGTACTTACCCTGCAGGCTCACCCACTGACTGTAGCACCGCTCCGGAGCCAGCACCAAAATGGCCAGCGTCTCGAACGCCCCCTGCCACCTCTTAGTGCCCCTCTGCTGGCCCCCTTGGGGACACTAAGAGGTGGCAGGGGGGCAGTTACGTTGGGAGAAGGGGATGATGACAACTTCCTCAATGGCTCAAGGGAGCGATTCTTTCAAAAAGGTTAAGAACCACTGATTTAATTCAACCAATTAATGACTAGTTCTAATGTTTTAGTTACCTAAAATATAAAATCAAATTATGTCACTGACAATGAGGTGAATATTTTTCTTTTTTATATAAAAGCAAATCCAACAAGCATCAAGACAAGTTGGTATCACGTTTTACTGACATAAACTCATTTCACTGCCACAATGCAGGAAAGAGTGTTTGAGCTCAGGTACTTGTATACTGTCTTGAACTGTATTTCCAAAATATTTTAGAGAAGATAAAATAGTCATGAAAATTAATTCCAGAATATGGCACAGCTCTCTAAGAAAAAGATAGTGTTTTGGTTATTATCCTAGATCAAATATTTAATCCTGAAAGAGAATCTGGGTGATCAAGCTAAAAGACTTTAACCGAGATACACTTTTCCAGGGCAAGTAAGCTCAGTCATAAAACATTTAGACGGCTAAGGAATGCTGATAAGCTGAGGAAAAAAATAAGAAGGCTACCTCCCTAGAAATAAAGTATGTTCATGAAATACCGCCTCTTTGTTCTTTCAAAACCTTATTTTCTTTATAGTGTTACTCCATTACCTCACAATTATATCTTAATTGCTTCTTTGACCTCACTAGACAATCTATTGTATCCAAATTCTTGTCTACATCCAATCAAATATCTTGCTGCTGTATAGCATGCATATTCTAACTTGTTTACTTCTATAAAGGGATTGTAGATCCACCTCTCAAGGCTTTGTTATCAATATTTGTTTCTCAGTTTCCAGATCCATTGCTATATATTGTACTTTAAAATTAAAGGTAAAATATAACATTTCACAATGTCTTCGTAGATTTATAAATGATGTGTTCTAGTCACTTGCTCTGTGTATATATTAGAAAGTACTGTAAAAGCTACAAAAAACAGGCTAGGTTACCAAATTTGGGGGAATCTTATACTTCAGCAATTAGCTTTCATTTATCCTGTCTTGAGTAATATTAAGCAGAAAATAATATGTGACTGTGTAGAAATAATGAATGATGTTGGCCTGGCAAAGGTCTGTGTTAATGGAAAATTATTGTAACTACCAGAATGAAAAGTTGGTCAAGTGATCTATGGTACCCAACAGCAATCAGCAGCTCTATTCTTTAGCCTGAATTGTAACAACAGTGGATCTGCTACTGCAAACAAGTGAACACTGTAAGAAGCACATTTGAAAAAGGATTTTTATTACAGTAGAAAACTTCATTTGGAAATTTGATCATGTTGTTTACCATAAACTGTTATGGTTAAAAAATTGTGAAATGCTATTCTCTTAGCACTGAAGTAATATTGCTTCATTCTCAAGGACATTACAAAGAATATAAAATTATTGCTACTTTGTATTTTGCATCCTGGAAACTGTTAGGTTTATACAAAACAGCACAAAATCTGCTATCACTGAGGCTAGGTTTACAACATTTAATTAAACCCAGAATAAACACATCACATTTTAAACAAGTATGTTGCCTAATCTCAGCTATGATCATTTACAACCTTTGTTTTACAGTTTAGTACCTCTGAACTCTGTCTTGTATCAATCATTTTACCAATCACGGTTGAATAAACGCATAGAGATGTGATATCTATTTTTGAGTTTACCTAGCCTCACTGCCAAATACACACTTTGTAATATTCCATTGCCTGCTGTATACATTTAGATTTGCCTTAGGAGAAAGAAATTGCTGGATGAACCTTACTGTTTTGGAGGGCAAAGTAGCCTGTCTTAGGTAGCAGATAGGAACCTTTCCCTCCAGCCAAAATCAACTATCAATGCACCTTTTAAACAAAAAGCATAGTACTGGGTTGTACCTAATCTATTAAACACAATAAAAAATAATTCTAAACTACCCCAACCCACTGATCTCCCCCCATTTATGCCCTTTTGGCCCCCTGAATCCTTCAGTCTATATCACCCTAACTGACCTTTGACATTTTCTTGCTCCTTCTATTGACCAAGAATGCCTGGCTTGACCCTTTGTGAAGCGGCTGCTGACCATACAAGGCTTTCTTTGCAAGGCTGTACATGGAATTTTCTTCATGAAGCAAATGAAGGGCCAGGGCAGACCAGGGCAAGCGCACCTCACCAACAGTGGGAGCAAGAAGAGAGTGAAGGTCAAACAGCATGCAGCATAGGGTTGCAGGGGCCATGGAGTGCACTGTGGAGAGAGTAACTGTGGTTGGGACTGGACTGGGGTGCCTGGGGCTTCCTGGCCATTACTGAGATAGTTGAGTCTTCCTGGGCTACACAAAAGCAACCTGAGTCACAAGCTGCCAGCAACTATTGACTGCTCTTAGGTGTGCTCTCTCCCTGTCCTTCTTAACCTACCCTTTTCTGGTCTCTCAGCAGTCTAGCTGATTCCAGACTATAAACCAATCAGTGGGCTCCTCAGACCTTTCTAGTGCTATGTGTCTGGTAAAGCAACAGGATTGCTCATTACATCAAGTATTAAAGTGTATACTTTTAATGTTTACTAAATAGTTGAATAGATAAATAAATCTCTCAAGACCATGTTTCCTGGGAAACTTTCCTGTGTCAGGCAGCCAACACATACATGAGCTTCTACTCTGTAACACACCAAACTGAAACTACCTAATAGCCTTTGGATTATGGTCTATCAGGTACTTGAAAATTTCTCTATTTTTTCCAGTCCTACGCAAGTAGCAAGAGCATATGATTGTTGCATAATGGCATCCTACATACCTCATAGATTATGCTCAGTTAAGCAAATAATTTGTGTGGGCCTGAATTACAGCTTTTACTGGAATATGTATCAGTAATTGGGTGTCTACAAGTCTATTCAAGATACTTTGGGGAATTACTGCAGTCCTGGAAGTCAGCTAAAGATAAGATGCAAGGGCATACCCACAATATAAAGTATATTGAACCAATTTGCAGGTAGTCATGAAATTTTCAAAAAGGTTTCTCTTGCTTCAGTTAACGATGAATGTAGCTTATCAACAACAAAAAATAGTTACTCAGAAGCTATTATTTTGCTCTAAACAACTCAACCACCTTAATTCATCTTGCCTGATCAACACAATTCTGTAAATAAATTATAGTAATTACAGGTGAAAGTAGATGAAACTTCCCTGAAAGCTATTTCTGTGCACTCTTTTTATCTCAAGTTATATTTTTGGAACTCTGAACCTGGATCACAAATACCCCCAACTAGGTCCATCAGAACTTTGAATAATCACCAAGCAACTGATTGTAGGTTGAAGACTATCTGTACAGGAAGCTGCAGAGTTTGGCCATTTTCCTCCTTGTTATTAAGCATCCACATAAAGCAGCTAAAAGAAGTCATTCACTGGGGATTATGCAATGTATCAGCAATTTGCAGAAGATGCCCATACCAGATTGAGTAGGAAATACAGAAGAAATCCTGACTTGATGCATAGAGACTGTTAGGATGTGGACATGGAAAAACTTAATCCCAGCAAATGGAGTGGCAATAGATTTGAAAGCTAACTGATTCCAACTTGCATTTCCTGCTTCCCGCAAGAGGTTTTGCACAAACTACACGTTGTGTACCAATTGTAGCAATTTCCAAAATAGGATACTCTGCCCTTATCACCTTGCATGTGGATTACCGCAATGCATTTTACATGGCTTTGAAGGCTACCTGGAAGCTTTTACTGGTACAGTATGCAATGACTTGAATCATTATGGTGTGCCTTGATTTGCCTATGTAACTATCACTACAGAAGGAACTGTACTATCTGTCAATTAGCTGCAATTCAAGGTATTGTTTTGCACTTTTAAAATCTAACATGACTCACTGACTCTAGGATTGCTTCTCTGGGTTGATTCTGCCAGTTGAGTGACAGACTTGACTTATTGAGATATGTGAGATTGAACCTTCTGATAACTTCCCTCCCTTGGACTACTTGGAGCACTCCCTTTTTATGATGTTTCTGAACAGCTATAAAAATATGGCTGTTCAAGAGCACTTTGGGGAATACATGAATACATACCCTTAAAGTGTGATGTACTATATTGAAGATGTTATGTAACTGCTTTTAAATGTGATCTGCTGACTCTTTACATTGTGTAGAATAGATTTGTTGTTACCAATCAGAGCCAGGGTCAGATAAACCAGAGCAAGCAAAGGAATGTATGTATGTTACAAAATGGCATAAACATCCAATAATCAGTAAGGTATTGGACCAAATATTACAATAAAGTTGGCATCAAATACAAAGACTATGTTAGATAAAGTATGCAGAATTATATGCAGTGGAAAGATAACATTATATGTGTAACAACAATTACATGCTACTTTTTAATGATTAACTATATAAAATACCCTATTTTTTCTTATCAATAACTGCAATATGAGATGTAACACTACAATCACAACTCCTTAATTTTTATATACACACAAGTTGCACATGCACATACAAATGCATGCAAATGTCATCAATTGAATAATAAATGACATATAGCTGCCAATAGCTTTCGTTTAAAAACTAATAATCAGATGCCAATTTTTTTCACACACATATGCACAAGGACAATGCAAGCATTTTCCTATACAAAGGAAATAATACTGGAGCAGTCCAATCACACCTTTAAACATTTTTTGCCACATTAGTATTTGCCAAGTGTCCATGAAATCATTTTATTTATTATACAGAACTTTAATACCTAAGCATGCATGAAATCAAGAATGAATTACAAAAAAAGGGGATCTATTGTACATTTATACAATATTTATGCAAATATTATACAAAATGTACATTTATAAAATGTATATATATTTAAACATTTAACACATTTTAAACCATATTATATATGTTTTACTGCTGTACATAGCTATCCAAGACACTGGAAAAACTAATTATGGAAGAGGAGAGGCATTCAAGCAATTTCACCCTGCCATATGCACTAGAATAAAGTTCTAGTTATGCTGAGATATATTACTGTATAATTATCTGGATTCAAGGTTTGGGCTAAGATTTTATTAATGATTTGTGGAACAGGTCACAATTACAAATATTGTATACTGGCATTATGCTAAATCCAAACCAGACAAACTGCATTGTGTCACAATGCAATAAGAACATTTATTTATAAAATTTCCATAGTGCTTCAATATAGTAAACTCTAATTTAGTTAAGATGTGATGGTCATTCCTCAAAGTCAAAAGAAGTAGAAATCATTTTACATAATATGCCACAAACACAAAAGCTAAGAATAATGTAGTTAAATCTATATTTAACAGATCCATTTCTGTAATAGTTTTGAGTCACTGGTCTTCTTGAACATTAGCAGAAATGGAGTAGCCAGGATTTTTTTTTACTGTTGACAATTTAATTTTTCTCTGAAGTTCAAACTAAAAAAAATGTTGGACAATACGATACATACCATTCACACTTGGCTACCAATATATGCTACATGATTTACTGCAAACAGTAAATAAAAACATGTTTCAATTATACTTGCATAATGAAACATAATATGATATAATGAATCACCACAATCTCTCTCTGCTAGCTACTATGATTTGTAATGGAATTTTTAATCGATTAAAGGCTAAAAGCCAGGGGCTTCTCAGAACAGACAAATGCATAGAGGTTTGGAGATAAGAAAAACATGGCAATTAATTACCAATTAATACAAAAAAGCTAATTAAATTTGTAATACTTATTTTATATTGATATTTTTTAATGGATTTCTTCTAAATCTCGAGTCACAACTTCTTCATTATATCCAATTTGGGAGAAATTTCAACATGACTGAGTGATAAGATTAGCAAGAAGAACCAACGGCCTAGGTATAGACTGGGTTAATGTAATATGCTTATTCATGGTTAATTATCTCTACTGAATGTTTTGGGTTCACCCACAGGGAACCATAGATAAAACATTAAGGCCAGTACATTAAGCACATTTTACTGTCATAATATCATCTCTTTTAATTCAGAGCTGATCCTGTTAGAGAACTAGAGCGTAAGATTTCAGCCCTAATATTAGATAATGCTATAAATTGCAACAAATGCTAATTCTGGAAAATTCCAGTATCCAGACAATATGATTCAATCAAAAGTAGAATTGCAATCTCATCAGTGTTAAAAGCAATTTAATCTGAAAACCACTTAACATATGTCATTAAGTGTTACTTTCTCTTGCTTGCCTTCCTTCACTACAAAATCTATCTCCCAAAGTATGATCAG
This sequence comes from Naja naja, assembly GCA_009733165.1. Taxonomy (NCBI): domain Eukaryota; kingdom Metazoa; phylum Chordata; class Lepidosauria; order Squamata; family Elapidae; genus Naja; species Naja naja. The sequence continues at coordinate 172,763,664 of CM019150.1, forward strand.
TGAAGAAGTGCAGGAGCTGTACAAGTGCGTTCTGGATGCCAAGTTCTTTTACTGCCGGGGTGGGCAATTTTCCAAAGGGCCACATGAGAAAGTGGGATTGTTGTGGAGAGCTGCCACTCCCCCGGCTCTGCCACTGTCCCCCATCACCACCACTGCAGGCTGGATAGGGACAACCAAATGTCCAGATCTGTTTTACTGATAAAAGCATCTATGAGCAGAAGATAATGTTGTCAGTGGCAAAAAGAAGACAATTTCAGTTGATAGCCTTTGCCCATCTCTGTTGAAAGGCTTGGAGTATTCCTCCAGTTAGGGAATCTGCATGAATTACTTGCAAAAACTGTCTCCATCCTTTTCTCAGTTCTAGATCAAATATATACATGAGAGTTTCTGTTCACAAAAGGGGCTTCAAGATTTATGGCAATTCAATGTGTACAGGAGTAATGCTCCAAAGCACTGGAAATGCCATGTGAGTATGTATTTCAAACACTGGAATAGCTGCCCATCTTATATCCAACACTGAGCAGCTCCCAATCCTCTAATTGCATGACTATTTTTTTCTTGTAACATTATATTTCCTACTATAATGAAATTGGTTGGGAAGAAGGGTTTTCTTTCAAATGTACTCATGTCATTAATGCTACCACCCCATTAATAAAGAAACAGTCTTACAAAACTGCTACTGCATTACACAAATAAATGCAGGAAAGTTCTACTATTTTACAAAACCAGTATTCAAACATCACAACCTCCTTCAAGTACCGGTATATACTTTTTAAGTTCCTTCAAGTGACATGGATTCCATATTTCTGATACTACAAAAAGCAAGAAAAAAGAATAAAAAAAGACAGGTCTTCCAAAGTGATTGAAAACTGCGTAACTAATTACGTACCAACTTCTAACACAATACTTGCTATTCTAGGGTTTGTTATCAAGTTTATAGCTCAAGGCAAGCAGACAATATAACCCTACATTCAATTTAATTACAGCTCATGGCTTTTTCAGCAGTTGGCACATTTCAAAGAGTTTAGCCACTCATTTATTTCTAGACCATACATAAAATAAGGCATCTTACCGTCATAGAAATTCACCAATTAAAACTGAACATTTTCTGATCTCTTGGCCTCTGCGAAAAGAACTGAGCAAAAGAGAATCTTTTTCTACAGCAAAAGCAGAGAATCTTCATTTAATAGGCAAATGCTTTTAGGCACCTAGCGTGCTAGTCTGTGAAGTTTTGATGTTTGTATACTGGGGTAATAAATTATTTAACTATTTGAAAAAGTGGAATTTAGGAAATGTCACTGCAACACACCTGATAAGTTCCACAGATTGTCTCAGTTTAAAACAATACAAGTTAAAAGTTTTATCCATTTTTAAAGAGAAAAGTTGATGAACTATTATGACTGAAGTTGCAAATAAATTATTTTAAGAGAAATACAAGTGAAAAGACTCAAATAATAACACACTAGAACGGTTTACATGCCACTATACTGCTGAACTTCATCATCACAAATACTCTTAAAAGGGAATATAAAAAAATTATACCTCTGCCCCCTTAGATAATATTTTTAAAAAACTCCATATATAGCTAGATTAATTTACTATAATATATTCAATGTGTGGTTGCCTTTCATAAGCACCTGTAAGTTTCAATTAGTCAAAATACATTACAGTACCAAAACTTCAGAGTTATTCATTGATCTAAATACATTAACTCTTAACATTTACCAGCTAACTATTTCTTTCTAAAATTCATTGAGGTGCTAGCTCTAGTCTTCATTCGCTAAAAGATTTAGAACAAGTATATCTTTAAGGTAAGAAAATGTTTTCTTGTACAATTCAGTCTGTCAGGGTTGGTGATCTCGAGATTCTTCCACCTGCATCTGTTGTGACTCCAGAAGTGTACACCCTGTCACAGTGTTTGCTTCTGGACAGAACACTCCCCCCTGCCCTGGTGGTATTTTGAAGGGGCCTCAAAATCTGAAGAAGGAGCCCAAAGATTAGGCCTTTGTGGAGATGACTGAAGCCTACTTTTAATTTAGGTTGTTTGCTTTTGTTTCTACCCTGCCGTGTCCACCCTTGTTTGCTTCTTTTGCTTTGTCATGTTTTTCATGATTTGAATTATTTGTAAACTACCACTGTCACTGGAAGTTGAGCAGCTTATAAATTTAATAAATCACCATGTCAATTGCAAAAAGCAGTTTTACTTGGAAAAGCTTTTTGCGACAATATCTTTAATATCATCAAACAACAAAATCTGCCTATCCCAGGTATTTGGGAAGGACTTGATAAGTTGATGGAGGGTCCATATCGAGTCTAAACATCTGGCTGACTGTGTAACAACCCATAGTAATGGACTGTGACAAAAGAAAGTACATCCTGCAATGATACGTTTAACACCATCAAACATCCACATCTGCCTATCCCAGGTCCTTGGGAAGTACCAGGAAGGTAGATAAAAACGCCGAATCTAGTCTAATCATCTGGCTGTCTTGTGTGATGAACCATAATAATCAGTAAATAAGTAAGAACACTAGGACATTTTATAAAATGGTACCATGACTCTGGAATAGACCTACAAATGAAGTTTTTCAAGCTCACATTTAGCATTTCTTTTCATAGAAATTTAAGACAGTTTTTGGCTTTCTAAATAGTTACAAAACTATTATAGTGTTAAATATGTTACTTAAAATTATTAAATTTTTCTTTTAATACTGATCTTGTCTTCAACATCCTTCAGGTACATAAAGCTGGACAAATATTGTAAAATGGTTAATGTAAAATATTCATGACCTTGGGCAAACTTTCTTTCCTTATATGCAGATCCCAACATGATAAAGCATTATTGGAATATTCTAACAAAACAACAACTTGTCTGCTACTTCTGCACCAGCAAGAAAAACATTTATGACAAATAAAATGAAATAGCATGCTCTCTCATTTCATTTACGTCCAAATACTGGAGTAATCATTTATAACAATCATAAGAGCACATGGAAGAAGTAACTTCACTCTAATGGATTTCTGTACCTAGCAATGCTTTTAACTCAAGTTCTTCTCCAGTTTATGATTTCTAATAATTAAAATGTTAGAAAGTTTTTGTGCTTATCTAAAATTAAAGTAAACATTTTAATATGCCTCAAAATTCAGCTGCTGTCACGTGATGTTTCTATCTTACCCTTCATGCATGAAAGAATAAAGGAAAATGCTCTATAAAGGTCAGAACACATGACTTCTGAACTTTTCGTACTTTCTTATTGAGAAGTTCTGCAATAAAAGTTCTGTTTTAAAAACTATTTTTTAAAAACTATTTTTCCTTTATTTTATGCTAGTCTCCAAAATGTTTGAACAAAGCAGATTTCATAAAGCAAGGAAGTAACCAGGAGGAAAAAATAGATTGTAGGGTATGAGATCAATTTTGTAACCCAAATGCATTAAAATAAGCTAACAAATATGCTTTAAAAAGGCTTATTCTTAAGTATTATGTTACTCAAATATATTTTCATGCCTAGTTATAGATAGTGAAAAACATTCTCTCCATCTTTCTACAGCTTGATTTTTAATGTGAATGATTATAATGACAGATAAAGAGTCATGGCACTACAAATATTAGCATTATTTGTTATCGCACATGGTAGATTCACCTGTATTAATATCTTGTCTGGATGCTTGTTACCACTTATTACATTCAACTTTTAATATTGTAAGTCACCCAGAGTTGCTTTCATGCGAGATGGACAGCAAACAAATTTAATAACAAATAATAACTTAGTTTCTGGTTTTAGAAAAAAACCTTTCCCTTTGGAGCATGGGGGTTGGACAAAAGGTTCATGGCCAGTTTGACTTCATAGCGATAGTACAGTAGTGGCTATTACAGGTATAAAAATAAGTCAGAAACAGGACATCATTAGAACAACTCAAACCAAATGGTAGATGTGTGAGACTAAGGGCACAAAGGAATGTGGTGCCTGGTATTGGAAATTATTCAAGTGTTTTTGGCAGGAAGACATCTTGCCAAATTTCCAGACCTTTGATGCAAATTAACTATGCTGGTGTAAATTGCATAACAGTAATTTTTTTTAAATAAAGTGAATTCTTGGGCAAAAATGATCAACTACATAATAGCAAATTTGCATAAAGCTAGAAAATCTTGTACATTTTGGCCATGCTTTTCTGTGCAGGTATAATTATGTAGTGACTCCTAAATCTAATTGCAAATGGTGACTATTTCATAAATCTACATTACATATGTAGAAAACATTGCAATGCATGAAACCACTGCATTTTCCCAGAAACTATAGAAGTATCTTTGCTTAGTGGTAATGCCAAAGAATCCAGTAAACATACCCATATGCTTATTCTTCTTTGCCCTGAAATACCCAATACAGTTAAATCAGAGAAACTAATAATGACCATTCACAAATCAGAGCCATCATTTCTATGTAAGAACTACTGGCATAATGATTAACGCATAAACATAGTATAAAGTCATCAAATTAAGTATAATGTATTTGATTGAATATATCATAGCATAGGTACATTAGGATTAAATACCAATATTATAATAAATTAGACAACTGAATTATTCAAGTACCTCTGGGTGAAGTTTACCTTTACTAGTTTCAGATCAATTTAATCTTTTAATTCTGTTTTTGATTAAACCTAGGTAGCATGATTTATCTATAAGTAGCAGTAAGTATATCTTTATAGTATTGTCAGTCAATAAAGCTTTCATTCTATGACCTTCAATATCTCAAAACTATCATGAAAGCAGCAACATGTGTCAATCAGGGAATTCAGTGGCATGATACTTGATGAAGTCAATTCAGTTATGACCTAAAAATGAAGTAGTTTACAATGAAGGATAACAATTATGGGCTAGGTCATTACTTTCAGTTAATGACCTGTTACTGGCCTTTGGCTATACTTCAAGGCTATTAACCCAACAGTCATTTATTTCTTTTAATGCTCAATGAAAAGATCATTGTCTTGGTGATATTAAAAGGGAGACCATGTTTCTATTATTACTGTTTCTATTTTGACATTGTTTTTATTTTTTGTACCCAAATTAGTAAGGCTATCTATAAATGTGACAGATTTTGTAGTTATTCAGGCAAAATTAATTGTGAGTAATTAGCATTTTAAATTAGACCTCATTGCCATGCCCTAAACTAAGCATTTTTTAATCTTTCCAAACAGTTTTCTATAGGAGTGGGCAAATAAGCAAATCACCTTCATCCCCAAAGATTGTAGTATTATTAAGCAATCTCTATGAATCTCATTAAATGTTGAATTGTTGCAGATTGGGGCAGGGCGCAGGTACTAACACAGTACAACAGATGCTTTTATTCTATTTGAAATTACTGACTTAAATTGTCAGCATTAACACTGACTAAACTTCACTTTAAATGTCACTCACTTTAGACAAGTTAGCTATAGTTATAAATGTAATTATAAATTATTAGTTTAAAATCTATATAAATTATCTGGCAAAAATTATTCTGTTTAAAAAAACCTCTTGCTAATAATATCAGTGGTTTACACTAAGGAGCTACACTTTTATTTCAATATACTTGTTTGAAACAGATTTCCTTTGTATTATTAGCAGATATGCAACACAAGAACAAAAATCTGAGAAAAATATTTTCAGTTGTCCACAACTTCATTAATTGAAATACTTTTATGCAGAAAAACAGAATATTTCATATACCAAATTTACCTACATATCAGTGGATTTCTAATGATCTATGCTGCAAACCAGGAAACCAAAGTACAATACTCTACTTAAGTGGCCCCAAACTGAACAGAGAGGTCACATGTATTTCACAGACAGATGCTGATGCAGCCATTCACAAAAAGGCTTTCTTCAGTCAGCCTTCAGGCTAGCTGATTAGCTGGCAAACTCCTCTGAAAGGGTCAGTTTGTACAAAACTGGTATTTCTACTCTGCAAATTGTTCTGACATGTTACATACCTGTATCCACAGAGAACAGCTCTTTTAAAGCTCAGTTGAATTTGATTAACAATGAAGCCCAGATCATTGATAATTGGAAGAATCAACTGCAATGATTCTGATTTTTCAAAGTTACTTTATGGGTCTACAAAGAACTGTGCAATTTGATGCTACAAGAACCAATTTGATTAAAATCAAATTACTTAACATAACTCTTCAAAGTAACTTATATACTCCATTTTTAAAAACTAAGAATGACTCTTGACAAATCAACTAAGGGGTTTCAAAATTTGAAATTATATTACCAGCTACTGCAAGTGGAGAACTAACCAGTTTGCTCAATTTCAGATACATAGCTTGTTGACATTTTGACAAGACTCTGTAGAGAGATCCAGTAAGATCTTCAAATTTTCTGAAATATTCCCCATTTCTGAAATTTATAAAAAAAAGTCAATTTTCTAATAGCTACCAGTTCCATAACTTTCTCATAATGTACACAAAGTTGTATGATTCTCTCTGGCAAAGATGCCAGACTTCCCAAGTCTTTTCTTCATCATCAGATGGGACATATATAATAATAATAATAAAAAACTCTGTCCAGTTTCATGATACCTAATGCTAAAAGCAGTGAATCAATACTGCCATCACAAGAGATGAAAGAAACTCCTAAAGTTCCCAAAGTTGCTTTAGCAGATACTCCAAAAAGCCTGCTTGAAATCAAGGGCAAACTCAAGATCCAGCTACTTTGGGGGAGATTTTTTTCGTTAAACCAATTGGCGAACCCAAGAAAAGGAGAAAAAAGGTGTGTATATGGGGGAGGGGGGAGGAAGAGGCATTTTCTTTTTGGTTACCTGTGTGGGGGAAATCATTGCAGGTGAAATGACTGTGGGAGAGTTGGTGCTTCTCGGCCCGCTGGCTTCAGGTATGAGGAGAGGCAAGGGGTCATGTTTCACAGAGACCACCACCACGGCGGCTGTGTCGAGGGGCTCTGCAGGCCTGAGACAAAGTCTTTTGGGGGACGAGGAAGGGCCGCAGGCATCTCCCACTACCGCGGCCCCGCCCCCGGCAGCGTACATGGCCTCATGGGAGCGCTTAGTCGGCACCAGAACAGCCGCCGCTTCGGCCTTCACGCTGGGGTGGTTGTCGCCGTCCTTGGGCACAATGTAAGTGTTGTTGGCGGGAACGGGCGGGAGGCGGGCTTTGCCGTTGAGGCCGTAGAGACCTCCTCCGCCAGCGGCCCCTGAGGTGAGCTTGGTGCCGATGCCTGCGATACTGTTGAGGGTGGCGATGGAGACTGCGCCGATGCAGTGGTTAGTATAAGTCTTGGAAAGCTTGGCCGCCTTGGAGAGCATCTGCATGCGGGTGCCCAGCAAATTCTTGCCGATGGCCTTGTTCTCGTACCAGGTGACGTCGCCCTCGCTGCAGTGGTCCCGCGGGCGCTGAAAAAAGGCCTTGCAGAGCGGGTTACGCTTCGCCAAGTATTTCACAAAACTGGCGTAAGGACAGAACTCCGTGCCGGTTTCGTACATGCGCGGCAAATTCTCCTCGTCGCTGTTTTCGGCGCGCTTTTTGCTCCAAGACGACGAGCGCGACTTATGATACGGCCCCAGGGCCTTAAAGTAGACAAACTTGCGCCCGTCCTCGTCCATGGCCAATCCGAAGGAGTCCTCCTCGAGCTCGCGCTGGTTCTCGCGGCCCCGCGTGCAGAAGTACATGCATGTCTCGAACCAGACCTTGTTCAGGAGCCCGAAGGGGCTCTGTGTGCTGAACACGTTGCAGGTGTAGAGCTTCCGAAGGTCAGCGCGCGTAATGGCTTGCTTTTGCACCACCGGTCCGGCGCCCTGCTCTTCCAGCTTCCGGATGACGGCGGCCAGTGTCAGATTAGCGGCGCGCAGCTCCGGGTCCTTGGTGAGGTCGAGGGTGCGACAATAAGGGGGTTCGTTGAGGTAGCGGTTGAGGGAGCTGCGGATGCTGATGAGCGACGACTTGGAGTAGAGCTGCCCACTCTTGGAGCGCGCCTCGGCGTAGAAGGAGCGTAACACGCGGCACAGCGCCCCCTTGTCCATGGTCTCGAAGTCAGGGCTTTGGGCTTTCTCGCTCAGGTACTCACGGAAGATGCGCACCGCGTACCGGGTGGCCAAGCGCGTGTTCTCGCTCAGCCGAGCCCGCTCGGGGCGCTGCAGGAGCAACTCCGCCTCCGGGTCTGAGTCCTCGGCGGCAAGTGGTGCCACCGCTTTGCTAACGATCGAAGTGGCCATACCGCGGGCGCTCACCGGCACCGAGGGGGCGCCACCTGCAGCGGCCCCGATGGCCCCTGTGCCCCCCCTCCTGACCCCTCCGAGGCGGCCCCTGACGCTGCAAACAGCAGCCGCAGCTTTATCCAGCAGTGCCCTGGAGCCTTGGTCCATACGAATCATATGGCCCGGCTCCTCCTCAGGGTCCCATGCAAGTCCCATCATCACATCCTCTTCTTCCTCGTCGTCGTCCAGCAGCAGGATTCCCCCATCGGCGCCCTCCTCGTCCCCCGTTATCTGCACCTCCTGTATCTCATCCTCGTCCTCCCCGTCTTCGTCCTCTCCCGCGCTGCAATAGTGGAGAAGCCGGTGGGGGCCACCCCGGCTGGACTGCCGGTCCCCCGCACTGTGCTCACCACCTGCACCGCCACCACCGCTACCGCCCCCGGTGCTCCAATCTCCGCCGGCGCCGCCGCTGCCAGGCATTCTCGCCATATTGCCGTCTCCCTGCCAGTCCTCGGGCAGGGCGCATGCGCTATATTGGACCGCAGCGCTGGAGAGCTTTTGTGTTTAATGACCTTCAGCTACCGGGAGGCAAAGCTGGGCTCTTAAAGGGGCCGCGCGCTCCCAGTGGCGGTGGCTGCTGTGTGATGAATGGGGTGGGGAAACAAGAGAGAACTGGGAAGCGTGGAGTGGTGGTGGGGAGAGACCTCACCAAAATAGGTACAGCTGCTTCATCATATGGAAACCTAATGTAGTGCATAGGGTTACTTTATATTGGCCCGTGCAAGCACCCGCTTAAAAGAGACTGACGTTCACTTACCCCAGCCTCGGTACGGTGCCAGCTGCCGTCCGTTAAGTGATGCCCGAAGAGCAGCACGGCAACCCCGGCTCGCTCATTGCTTAGGGACGCAGGGAAGAAGGGCTCCCCACTCCACTCCCACCGGCGACTGAAGGAAAGGGATGGGTTGCGAAGAGAGCAGCTGTAGTAACGGCGGCGGCAGCAGGTGAGACCCACCAGAAGAGCGGGAGAAGAAAGGGGGCAGGCAGCTACACTGAACAAGGCAGCTCCTCCCTTTTGGATTCTGGCAGCCGGGCGCGGAAACACGGCATATTTCGCAGCCCCCAAATCAGCGGTTGGGGGCAGCGGTTCGGAGTTGTAGCCAGCAAAGGAGAAACTTCTCGGATCACCATCACTTCGAAACGACTCTCCTACCGCCCCCTCCTTCCGACCATCCCACCAACCCTCCGCCCTCCCCCCCCCACCAAAAAAGAGGATTACTCCGACTGCATACCAGGCGCGCCGATCTCGCTCCTCCTCGCGTTCACGGCGAAGGCATCGGGCGGTCTTCGACGAGCAGCCAGACGCGGCAGGCTGCAGCCGGAGTCGAAGGCGGCAGATCACGCAAGACAGCGGCTGTTCGTCCGAAAACAGAAGCCAAAGGAGAGTTGAGCAGATCCCCAGAGCGGCCGCCGTTGCTGCAGATCGGGAGGGAAGCGAAGCCTGCGAGTAAACCGGGCTCTCTACAAAAGAAGCAAACCTGCCCCTTTCCTGACTGGCGTTGGTAAGCCGAAGGAAGCCAACAGCAAATAACATAGGGCTAGCAAAGCCCACACAGTCCGCAGCCAAAAGGCAAATCTACAGCTATTCCCCAGCCTGCGGGGACAGGCAGCTGCAACACGCGCGCACACACATAGGCTGTCTCACACTCTCACAAACGCGCGCACACACACACACGCACGTGGCACAGCCTAGCCCTGCAGAACATAGCTACCTACATGTCTCGTTCTCACAGACGCTCATATTTGCCTCTTCTCCTGGTTCCCGCCTCACTTTCCACAGCCCTCAAAATCATTTCTAGCATCTCCCTCGGGCCAGGCGGGACTCGGCAAGCCCTCGCGTTGCCGGCAGCCGCCCTCAAGTTAGTACCTGCTTGAAGCCCTGTTACCGAACCCCCCGTCAATTCCCCGCTAGCCCCAAGTTCACTTCGCCCTGCATTTCCAGATGATGCCGCCAATCCTTCCTGCCCAACTTTCAGCAAGAGGGGCGTGCCGGCCGGCCTGATCTTCGATTTGACTCCTTTCGCTGTTTCACGACAACCGAGGATGGTGCCCTTGGGCAGTGGGCTTCTCGACAAAAGCAACAAAGCAACCCTGTGTGTAGGGGCGTCCTGGCGGTTCCCTGCTCTGAGAGCAGAGGAAGCGAGGCTGAATTTGGACGTTTGCTCTTTTTTCAAATACACAGAAGAGTACACATTACAGTATTTCCCACCACTCTAACATAAACACGCACCGCTCACAAACTTGGCGGTATCAAACTGACGCCAGTGTCGTTGCGCTTCTCGGATGGAGCAAAATCCCTTTCCACACACACACTGATACCCGCCTCCCGACGATGTGCTTCAGTGAACAAAATTGTGGGGAAATCTTGCTTAGCAGGAGGCAAGTCAAAACAAGCCTGCGCAACACCCCAGATATGATTCACAGATAAGGACCGATATGACAGTTTATTGCTATTCTAAACCTTAAAATAGGCTGGAGATAAATTAACAATACTTGAGTACAATTTCAGGTGTGCGCGCGTGTGAACGAGCGCGCATTTGAAAAGTGAAATGGAGCCGAGTATTTTGGAAAAAGCTAGATAACAACGGTTCAAGAAGTAATTCAAAACACAAATTTAAAAATGCTTGAGTTGACTTTCAAAGTTCAAGCAGAAATGATATTACTGTATTTTCTTCCACAAGAAAGAATCCCATTTTGCAGTAGCTAAGTGCTGTGTGAATAAACAGAATCTCAAAACTCACAGCATTTCCAGCAAAGCGAGAATAGCGTTTGAAGGCTTCTGGTAGGGTGAGAAAAGCTGTTTTCAAATTTGGAACAACTGTTTCAAGCTTAGCATAACACATGTTGAGCTTAAAATGTTTTCTACTGAGAATGCTTTGCATATGATTCAATATTTATGTATTTTAACTAGATCACCTTTTTCTCAGCAGAGATTTGAACATGTAGTAAAACATGGTCCTCATTATATATGGTAACTGCAATGAGCTTAATCAGCCAGCAAACTTACTTCTAATGAAGATATTCCTATCTTAAAAAGATAAAAATATTATAAAATATTTATAGGGAAAGACTTTGTATTACAATGGGATTTTGCTATTTATAATTATTTTGGTTTTAAAAAATTGTATAAGAATATTGTATCAACTCTCAATCATTACATATGTCTTACAATTTATAATAATATTGTAATGTCAGCAAATTATATAGATAGAGTAGAATGAAGTTTATTTATTCATACAGTGATCTTGTTTTTATGGGTTATTAAGCCTGTATTAATATAGGCATAATACACATACAATTTATATGTAAAATAAAGAACCAAAAGAAGGTTGGCTGAGAAATATGTGATGCGTGTAACTTGGTGGCATATAGTTTGCTTTCATGAATATTGGCTAAAGCCAATGGAAAGTTCCTGTCAGCAGGAAATCTGTGTCTAAATTACATTTTTACTCCATGGAGTCAAACTGATGTTCAAATACAGTAAACAGATATTTAGCTTAAGCTTCAAGAAATGACCTTAATAAAGCTGCAAGTTCCCAGGACATGCTAAAATCTTGTATTAAAACAACTGAATACAGGAGAATAGCAGCATTGTGTCAGCATGTTCTTGTCTTTGCTCTCCAGCAAAGGCAAAATGACAGAGATAGGTTTATTTGCCTACCACTTTCCCTGAGACAGATTATATTAAGCTTTAAAAAAACATTAAAAACTGGATGTTTCGAATAGGCCATGTGCTGGGGTATGTTGTAATCCTGCCATGTCATGACTGAAACTGGTTATTTAAAAAAATACTTCCCAAAGCATCACTTCATTTGCATATCATCATCACCCAGCATCATCCCAGAAGGAGCTCTTGGTTGGGTCTCCCTTACTGCTAAGGTCATAAAGGAACAGGGACTATAAGTACAATTGACAGATGACAGAATGAGAGCAGGTGAGGCATTGAAGGCATGAAGGAAGCCAATTCACTTAAAGGGAACTCTGGAGGAACTCAAAAGGCAAATAGAGATGTTTTGACAGCTTTTGTCCTGTTGTCAACCCCCTCCCCGCCTACACCCTATATAGACAGGGCTGAAAATATATAGAAACTTTTGGTGCCAGATGATTATCTCTCCATGTCAAAAGATACAAGTTACTGGGATGGGAAAACTGAACTTTTATAAATAGGCCTGGAAGCAATAGTCCAGATCACTAAAAAGGCTGGTCATTGATACTGTCTACACTAAAAGAAGAGTTCTTTTGCAGTTGAAGCATGGAATATGGAAGCACAAACCAAAGAAGTATATACCTGTAAAATATGGCGCTTTGGGAATGTGAGAGTACCAGGAGAGGGGAGGCATTTAAGTATATATATATTGCAAGAACTAGAATATGAAACTTAAAATTGGAGTGACAATGATATTTTAAAATGACATAACTAAATATGTGCCTTGCTTATATATCCCGGTGAACAACAGGATAACAGTTATTAGAATTAGTGGATATAGAGAGAACAATAATCTTTTTGCTAAGCATTTTGGAGTACAATCATCATATTTACTCAATTGGACAGGCCTGAAAGCCAAAGAGATAATGCGGTTGGTATCTTTAATGTTTTCTGGGATTCATGTGAGTCTATGGATCTTGATGAAGTGAATAAGGAAGAGATGAATAGCTGGGTTTGTTGAATGCCTCTTTGACTGGAATGAATGTCACCAGGCTTAAAGATGCAATGGCGCATCTCTTTCTCATGGATGCTCCTTCAACTTATTTCTAGACATCTATCACTCTACAGAACTACCACTATTTAAATTATCACTTTTGGGAGAAAATTGTTAAATGGTATGGCTGTAGCCACAGGAGTTCTTGGATGAAGAAGGATCCTTTTCAGTCTGGATTGAGGCTTGGACATGAGATGAAAACTATATTGGTTATTCTTGTTGATCACAATAGGACTTAGATTGCACTTGGTCTTGTTGGACTTTTTCCATTGTGATATATAGATGCTATGTTGTACTATCTACAAGGATTTAGAAAGGAGCACCATTTTTCAGTGGCTGATCACTCTTGAGCAAGTGTTGCCAGAATTAGGGAAGAAAGAAAAGTTGAGCCCTTGGTGATTCCTTTATTGAATGCCCTATTGCTCTGCCCTTTCTGTCATTTGTTGTTAGTTGCGAAGCCGTATCTGACCCATCACGACCCCATGGACAATGTTCCTCCAGGCCTTCCTGTCCTCTACCATCCTCTGGAGTCCATTTAAGCTCATGCCTGCTGCTTCAGTTACTCCATCCAGCCACCTCATTCTCTGTCGTCCCCTTCTTCTTTTGCCTTCAATCATTCCCAGCATTAGGCTCTTTCCAGTGAGTCCTCCCTTCTCATTAGGTGGCCAAAGTATTTGAGTTTCATCTTCAGAATCTAGCCTTCTAAAGAGCAGTCAGGGTTGATCTCCTCTAGGACTGACTGGATTCATTGTCTTGCATTCCAAGGAACTCACAGGAATCTTCTCCAACACCATAATTCAAAGGCCTCAATTCTTTGGCTCAGCTTTCACAGCCATACATTGCAACTGGGAAAACCTTAGCCTTGACTATACGCACTTCGGTTGGCAGGGGATGTCTCTGCTTTTAGTATGCTGTCTAGATTTGCCGTAGCTTTCCTCCCCAGGAACAAGCGACTTTTAATTTCTTGGCTGTAGTCCCCATCTGTGGTGATCTTGAAGCCCAGGAAAATAAAAATCTGTCATTACCACCATTTTTTCCCCATCTATTTGCCAGGAATTGACAGGGCTGGTGCCATGTTCTTAGTTTTCTTAATGTTAGTTTCAAGCCAACTTTTGTACTCTCCTTCTTCACCCGCATCAAGAGGCTCTTTAGTTCCTCTTCAGTTTCTGCCATTAGAGTGGTATCATCTGCATATCTGAGGTTGTTGATATTTCTCCTGGCAATTTTAAAATTCCAACTTTCGATTCATCTAGCTCTGTCTTTCTCATGATGTGCTCTGCATAGAAATAGGCAGGGCAACAGTATATAACCTTGCCAGACTCCTTTCCCAATTTTGAACCAATCAGTGGTTCCATGTCCAGTTCTCACTGTTGCTTCTTGACCCACATATAGGTTTCTCAAGAGACAAATAAGATGGTCTGGTACTCCCATCTCTTTAAGGACTTGCCACAATTTGTTGTGATCCACACAATCAAAGGCTTTAGCATAGTCAATGAAGCAGATGTTTTTCTGGAACTCTCTAGCTTTCTCCATGATCCAGCATATGTCATATCTGTCATACTATTTCATGTCTGTCATACTATTTCACATCTACCTGAAGCTGCTGGAAGAAGTCATCCATTAACATGGGATGAGGTGGATGCTGCTGATACCAGTAGTATGGTAAAGGAAGACTAAACCTAATATCTGAAAACAGTAAGCATTTGGAAGAGAAGAAACAAACTCAGGCCTAATAATAATAAGATGAAGTGGCTGTTGATTCAGAAGCTATTCCATACTAGAACGACTCCTGTTGTGGGTTGCATTCCTCCTGAAAGAATAGGTATTCTTAATTCCCTTGGTATGGCAGTGTTAACATTTGTTCATGCTTTTCATATTTATTTTGTATCCAAGGAGCCTTCATAATGAACTAGAAGCTAGTGTAAACAGAATGGTTCAGAATAGGAAAGGGTAAGATAAAACTGCATATCATCATACTATCTAATTAACTTAGAAATCAAATATAAGAATAAGAATATAATACCATATCGAGCTTAGATTAATTGTGCAGTATAAGGATATTTCTCTGACAACCAAAGATCAAAATAGTTAAAGCAGTGGGTTTTTCCAGTTGTAAAGTATTGTGAAAGTTGAACATTAAGAGAGAAAAAGAAAACATGCCTCTTCAAATTACCTGGAATCTGGAAACCTTTACTAAGAGTCTTATAGATTTTGCAAACAAAACAAAGACTAATTGCTTTCCAGACACAACAGTCCATTAAGTAGACACTTTGCATGTACAATGTGGGTTTATGATAGGCTAGAAAAAATTAATGATTGGCAAGACTGGCAAAAATAGAAGAAAGGAAAGATAACTGCCAAGATAGATAAGATAGATAAATGGATGGATGGATGGATGGATGGATCAGAAATGTCCTTGGAACAGAATTATAATTGTTATAGATAGTCACTGGGAAAATTGAAATATTGGGCAATCGTCCATATAGTTAGCAGAGTTTGGGACTGACCTCATAGCATCTAAATTACAAGCTTCCTCAAAAAAAAAATCAAGTACCCTGGAACTTAGTAATAAGAAAAATAAGACTGAAACCTCATTAGGAGTTTCTACTATCAATGTCAAGGAATTTTCCTAGATGATTTCCTTGATAATCTTTACAGGAGTCAGTGTGGAGAGGAGGTGAGCCAAAACTCTCTACAATAAAAGTTTTAAAATAAAGGACATGGTTTGTGGCCAAACAAAACGAACTCATGTTCTTTTACAGTATAGATTTTCATCCAACTTTCTAAGATGAAACATAAAATAAATTGTTTCTTCAGGTTTAAAAACTGACTCAATTAATAAATGAAACAACAGAATGGAATATGAATGCTGTAAATTTTATCTGCCAAAGCAGTGGTGAATAATATTGCAATACATTTTTGTGGGTGAATAATTGCTTGTTTGCTTAACAGTATGCCTGGAACACATATGAGCTAAAGATTTACAATTGGGTAATTCACTTCTCCTTCCAATCTAGGGCAACAAAGCTTATGTTCACTTATATTTGTATTTTGTAAGCCTAGCTTTATTTTTGTTATTGCTTGCTATTTATTTTATATTCCACACAATCACATTAAAATTATCGTACATTCATAATCGACCTAATGTGCAGTTTATAGAATTGAAACAAGAAAAGTACGCTTGATCTATCTCAGATCTGAAGTACTATTTTCATTTCAGATTTGAATCTGAAGCAGGAGAGGATAAAAAGCAAATATCCAATATATGAAGCCAAGCTGTGAACTGAATTGAATATGAAGTACACATCTTGACTTTGTATATTGAATATTTGATTTTTCTCTCCTCAGACTTCACAATCTATAATTAATTCTAGGCTTTTCGGCTACTTTCCTGTTCCTCCCTTTATCTCCATCCCCAGTTTTATTTTTCTTTTTTTCCAATGGAAAGGATTCAAAAGATTGCACATTTGTTCGTTTGTTTATTTGTTCATTTAATGTCACATTTTTATTAATAACTCAAGAGAGTGAACACACTTAGTTCTATTTGCTTCTCCTATTTTCTTCACAACAACATACCTATGAGATAGATTGGGCTGAGAGAGATTGATCAGTCCAAAGTCAACAAGTTGGATTTAGATTAACCACTAGACCAGTGGCCCCTAACCTTTTGGGCACCAGGGACCAGTTCCATGGAGAGAAGTTTTTCAGTGGACTGGAGGGAGTATGGCTTTGTGTGCTGCCTGCATTCCATGGATGGGGCTTCGCTTGTTTGCACAGCCCAGTTTCTGGCATGCCACGGACAGGTGGCGGTTTATGGACCGGGGGGGGCATGGGACCTCTGCACTAGACCAAACTGGCTTTCTTTTTGTTTTTGCTTTTTTAAGTGTAGTCTTTATATTAGTGTAATAAAAGTATTCCTGTACAATAGTGCAAATTTTCGTTACTGTTGTTTGTTAAAGTTACTGTTGAAATTATTAACATAAGGAGATCTGATAGATTTGATCAAAGATACGTTTAGCCCAGCACTATATTCCCCATGGTGGCTAACTGGATGCATACTTTCTCAGCAGTACTGATGTTTAAGGTATATTGCCTATGATGCACTGAAAGCCTAAGTTTCCATGAATTTAACCAATCTTCATTATAATGGTATGAATTGATGGTCAGCACCTTATTTGATGCCATGAATGCTACATATTGATTATAAATTAGATAAAGAAATACAAAAATAATTTATTTGATGTTGGGCATAGAATGAATGTTATATCCATTATTATTTTTGTATTTTATGATGTTATATACCTGCTTTGTGAAGTGTGTACAGTATCAATTACAGTTAAATATTTTATTCTTTTTAAAATAAATTTTGATGATCTGATCTTATAACATTGAACAGTAAGAAACTGATCTGTTTCATTGCTATGAGTTGACAATTATGTAGACTGAAACAGTTATAGAACCTTTTTCATTGCAAGTTCTGAGTTAATAGAAGCTGCTTGTTAAATAAGCAAACAATTATTATTCTCCAAGAAAAATACAATGTTGCAATTAAAATTTGCAGCTGTATCCATTAACACATCTTGGGAGAAGATGCATTAAATTATCTAAAATAATTTATTTCAGTCTATTGAAGCATTTAAGACATTGTGTATGGAGTTATTTCTATAATTCAGCTAATTATAGAGGAAATTACCTGATATCAAGCCAGACCTCTAGCTTATCTGTATTATTATTAAACATGCAATAGCATATACAAGGGCTGTTATTTCAATATATCTTTATAACATGGACCTTGTTGTTTCTAATTGTAACAGGTCATTATTTGCTTCCTATAAAAGGCCTTAAAAGTATTATTTCTTTTAAGTTATTTTCCATGCACTCTTTGGATGTTGGTGCAAGAAGCAAAGTTAACAGAACTTACATACCATTTATAAATGTATAAAAAGGAATCAGTTATTTAACTACTACATGACACGTAACAAAAAATAAACCTATTCTATGCACAGCTATTTAGGCTGCAGAGTTCCACCAATTTACATTAGCAACATTGCAATTTCAGTTTTCAGTATTGTCACATTGCTGTACATAGCATTTTTTTCAGTTTAGAACTATTCATTTTAACAGGTCACAATATTAAGAATATGTGATGAATGATGTAGTTTGAAAATAAATCACTGCACCACATAAGAAATAAGCATATTTGTCACAATATTTTCATACTATGATAGATAAAACCAGCCCTACCTAAAACTTGCCACTATAATGCATTATTACAGTAACTAAAGAATGTGTCAAATGGCCAGATGTTTTCTTTTTAGGAATCACTGTAAATAATGCATCAACACCTGCCATCATATAGAAGATTTAGCTTAACCAATAATGTATACAAACTGAGTCTTTAAGGATACCGTAGTCTTAATCCAAACAAACGGTGATGTGAAAAACATTTCAAATTAAACATACTTAAAATTCAGAACGAGAAGTAATCAAAACATCTGTTTCAAACTTGGGACAGAGCATTTCAAACTTAAAACACTTTGAATTTCAATCGCTTTCTATTGAGAATGTAGCCTTTTAAAGTCTGGGTTTTTGAAGTTTAAGACAGTTTTGCAACTATTTAAATAATGTTCCAAGGTTAATGTAACCATGTTTTGAGCTCAGCATAATCAAAACATTTCCAGAATCTTTAAAATGTAGGGCTATGAACTTGAAACATTTTGAATTTGAAACATTTTGCATACTTCTAAGAAAAGTTTTTCTTGATTCAGTATCTACCAAGCACAGTTATGTGCTTGATAGTCAATAAAAATACCATAAAGTCCTGGAAAAGTAAATGCAACTGGATTCATTCCTTATGAAAATCCTGAAAAGGAACTAGATTAGTTCATCCATAAACTTCTAACCTTCTTCCTATGAATGGCATTTTAGGCATATATAGTATTAATCAAACCAGACACTGGAAGCCTATAGAAATTATTTAATGTTAAGTCCTTTTTTAGTGTGCTATGAAATATATGAACCATTACAAATGTCTGGTAACGTCTGCAGCACAAATTCTCATGAGAAAATAGAATGCACAAAGCACTAAGCACTATTTGGGTAGTCACACCAAAATTACAAGCAGTAAAAAATGTTAAAAAAAGATGTTAAGCCATTGAAATCAATTATCTAAGACATGTATTTTTCTCTTAAGACCCAAGAGAGCGGGGGGAAAAGATGACGGATTTTGTCTTTCAAACTGCTATTGACCTACAAACTGCTTAGGGTATAGAGGTGAATAACATTTCAGGGCAAGACATTTATGTGGGGAAGATCTAAATATTTTTATGTCTGAAATAAGCTATTCAAATGGATATTATGAAGTGGTCTTTCATCAAATCAACACTGAAGACATATAATTCTTCAGTTTGATGTACTATGCATAATATTACTTATTTTAATGCAAAGATAAACAAGAAAGATGCTGTTAATTGCTGTTTCACTTCCAGAACTATTGTTTTGTTCTAGATTTGGAATTCTATATCCTCTGATATGAAATCCATGGTTAATAACAAAAATTACAAGACCCAAACCTTTATAATTGGTGATACTAAGATCTACCAAACACATAATTCACTGCAGCTTTATTGCAATAGTTCCTAAATCTCACATTTACTTCTGGCTCAAACTGACTATGTGCAGGATCCCAAATAAAAAGGAAATAAGCTTATAGGATGAAAATTAGCTTTAGAATCACATTTCACCTAAATGTAAACTAATGATGTAAATGTGTGTATGTATTCATATATAACTATGTGTTTGTGTGTATGTGTGTGTATATATGTGTGTATGTGTTAAATATGAGTATATACAGGTGAAACTCGAAAAATTAGAATATCGTGCAAAAGTTCATTTATTTTCGTAATGCAACTTAAAAGGTGGAACTAATATATGAGATAGACTCATTACATGCAAAGCAAGATAGTTCAAGCCGTGATTTGTCATAATTGTGATTATGGCTTACAGCTCATGAAAACCCCAAATCCACAATCTCAGAAAATTAGAATATTGTGAAAAGGTGCAATATTCTAGGCTCAAAGTGTCCCATTCTAATCAGCTAATTAAACCATAACACCTGCAATGGGTTCCTGAGCCTTTAAATGGTCTCTCAGTCAAGTTCAGTAGGAATCACAATCCTGGGAAAGACTGCTGACCTGACAGTGCAGAAAACCATCAATGACACCCTCCATAAGGAGGGAAAGCCTCAAAAGGTAATTGCAAAAGAAGTTGGATGTTCCCAAAGTGCTGTATCAAAGCACATTAATAGAAAGTTATGTGGAAGGGAAAAGTGTGGAAGAAAAAGGTGCACAAGCAGCAGGGATGACCACAGCCTGGAGAGGATTGTCAGGAAAAGGCCGTTCAAAAGTGTTGGGGACTTTCACAAGGAGTGGACTGAGGCTGGAGTCAATGCATCAAGAGCCACAACACACAGATGCATCCTGGACATGGGCTTCAAATGTCATCAGAAACGTCTTACCTGGGCTAAAGAAAAACAGACCTGGGCTGTTGCTGTGAAAGTAATCGATGAATCGTGCCAATGTAATTATAGCCAAAAGATTTGCCAGACCATTTTGAAGTAACAACAAATTCTTTTATTCAACAAACCTATTTACATTTCACTGATCAATCCCTGACTTAGCTAACAGAGCAGCACCTGTTTCTCTCTGTCCTTTTTGCTAAGCAGCATGTGAGTTGGTGGGAGGGGCTTATATACCCTCACAGAGTCAGTTACAAAAGACTCCAATCTTGCAGCTCTCCTGATTGGCCAAATATATTTTTGAAATATTTACACACAAATAATAATTTAAAATATCTCCCACAGTTGCTCAGTGGTCCAAAGTCCTTCTTTTCTGATGAGAGCAACTTTTGCATCTCATTTGGAAACCAAGAACACAGAGTCTGGAGGAAGAATGGAGAGGCACAGACTGCAAGATGCTTGAAGTCCAGTGTGAAGTTTCCACAGTCTGTTGATTTGGGGAGCCATGTCATCTGCTGGTGTTGGCCAGCGCTTCATTAAGTCCATGGTCAACTCAGCCATCACCAGGAGATTTTGGAGCACTTTATGCTTCCTTCCACAGACGAGCTTTATGGGGATGCTGACTTCATTTTTCCCAGCAGGACTTGGCACCTGCCCACACTGCCAAAAGCCCCAAAACCTGGTTCAATGACCGTGGGATTACTGTGCTTGATTGGCCAGCAAACTCGCCTGACCTGAACCCCATAGAGAATCTATGGGACGTTGCAAGAGAAAGATGATAGACATGAGACCGAACAATGCAGAAAGAGCTGAAGCATCCCGCTATTGAAGCATCCTGGTCTTCCATAACACCTCAGCAGTGCCACAGGCTGATAGCTTCCATGCCA
>CM019150.1:172786012-172803111 GCA_009733165.1 Naja naja
TAGTTTGCTTTCATGAATATTGGCTAAAGCCAATGGAAAGTTCCTGTCAGCAGGAAATCTGTGTCTAAATTACATTTTTACTCCATGGAGTCAAACTGATGTTCAAATACAGTAAACAGATATTTAGCTTAAGCTTCAAGAAATGTAATAAAGCTGCAAGTTCCCAGGACATGCTAAAATCTTGTATTAAAACAACTGAATACAGGAGAATAGCAGCATTGTGTCAGCATGTTCTTGTCTTTGCTCTCCAGCAAAGGCAAAATGACAGAGATAGGTTTATTTGCCTACCACTTTCCCTGAGACAGATTATATTAAGCTTTAAAAAAACATTAAAAACTGGATGTTTGAATAGGCCATGTGCTGGGGTATGTTGTAATCCTGCCATGTCATGACTGAAACTGGTTATTTAAAAAAAAATACTTCCCCAAAGCATCACTTCATTTGCATATCATCATCACCCAGCATCATCCCAGAAGGAGCTCTTGGTTGGGTCTCCCTTACTGCTAAGGTCATAAAGGAACAGGGACTATAAGTACAATTGACAGATGACAGAATGAGAGCAGGTGAGGCATTGAAGGCATGAAGGAAGCCAATTCACTTAAAGGGAACTCTGGAGGAACTCAAAAGGCAAATAGAGATGTTTTGACAGCTTTTGTCCTGTTGTCAACCCCTCCCGCCTACACCCTATATAGACAGGGCTGAAAATATATAGAAACTTTTGGTGCCAGATGATTATCTCTCCATGTCAAAAGATACAAGTTACTGGGATGGGAAAACTGAACTTTTATAAATAGGCCTGGAAGCAATAGTCCAGATCACTAAAAAGGCTGGTCATTGATACTGTCTACACTAAAAGAAGAGTTCTTTTGCAGTTGAAGCATGGAATATGGAAGCACAAACCAAAGAAGTATATACCTGTAAAATATGGCTTTGGGAATGTGAGAGTACCAGGAGAGGGGAGGCATTTAAGTATATATATATTGCAAGAACTAGAATATGAAACTTAAAATTGGAGTGACAATGATATTTTAAAATGACATAACTAAATATGTGCCTTGCTTATATATCGGTGAACAACAGGATAACAGTTATTAGAATTAGTGGATATAGAGAGAACAATAATCTTTTTGCTAAGCATTTTGGAGTACAATCATCATATTTACTCAATTGGACAGGCCTGAAGGCCAAAGAGATAATGCGGTTGGTATCTTTAATGTTTTCTGGGATTCATGTGAGTCTATGGATCTTGATGAAGTGAATAAGGAAGAGATGAATAGCTGGGTTTGTTGAATGCCTCTTTGACTGGAATGAATGTCACCAGGCTTAAAGATGCAATGGCATCTCTTTCTCATGGATGCTCCTTCAACTTATTTCTAGACATCTATCACTCTACAGAACTACCACTATTTAAATTATCACTTTTGGGAGAAAATTGTTAAATGGTATGGCTGTAGCCACAGGAGTTCTTGGATGAAGAAGGATCCTTTTCAGTCTGGATTGAGGCTTGGACATGAGATGAAAACTATATTGGTTATTCTTGTTGATCACAATAGGACTTAGATTGCACTTGGTCTTGTTGGACTTTTTCCATTGTGATATATAGATGCTATGTTGTACTATTTACAAGGATTTAGAAAGGAGCACCATTTTTCAGTGGCTGATCACTCTTGAGCAAGTGTTGCCAGAATTAGGAAGAAAGAAAAGTTGAGCCCTTGGTGATTCCTTTATTGAATGCCCTATTGCTCTGCCCTTTCTGTCATTTGTTGTTAGTTGCGAAGCCGATCTGACCCATCACGACCCCATGGACAATGTTCCTCCAGGCCTTCCTGTCCTCTACCATCCTCTGGAGTCCATTTAAGCTCATGCCTACTGCTTCAGTTACTCCATCCAGCCACCTCATTCTTTGTCGTCCCCTTCTTCTTTTGCCTCAATCATTCCCAGCATTAGGCTCTTTCCAGTGAGTCCTCCCTTCTCATTAGGTGGCCAAAGTATTTGAGTTTCATCTTCAGAATCTAGCCTTCTAAAGAGCAGTCAGGGTTGATCTCCTCTAGGACTGACTGGATTCATTGTCTTGCATTCCAAGGAACTCACAGGAATCTTCTCCAACACCATAATTCAAAGGCCTCAATTCTTTGGCGCTCAGCTTTCACAGCCATACATTGCAACTGGGAAAACCTTAGCCTTGACTATACGCACTTCTGTTGGCAGGGGGATGTCTCTGCTTTTTAGTATGCTGTCTAGATTTGCCGTAGCTTTCCTCCCCAGGAACAAGCGACTTTTAATTTCTTGGCTGTAGTCCCCATCTGTGGTGATCTTGAAGCCCAGGAAAATAAAAATCTGTCATTACCACCATTTTTTCCCCATCTATTTGCCAGGAATTGACAGGGCTGGTGCCATGTTCTTAGTTTTCTTAATGTTAGTTTCAAGCCAACTTTTGTACTCTCCTTCTTCACCCGCATCAAGAGGCTCTTTAGTTCCTCTTCAGTTTCTGCCATTAGAGTGGTATCATCTGCATATCTGAGGTTGTTGATATTTCTCCTGGCAATTTTAAAATTCCAACTTTCGATTCATCTATCTCTGTCTTTCTCATGATGTGCTCTGCATAGAAATAGGCAGGGCAACAGTATATAGGCTTGCCAGACTCCTTTCCCAATTTTGAACCAATCAGTGGTTCCATGTCCAGTTCTCACTGTTGCTTCTTGACCCACATATAGGTTTCTCAAGAGACAAATAAGATGGTCTGGTACTCCCATCTCTTTAAGGACTTGCCACAATTTGTTGTGATCCACACAATCAAAGGCTTTAGCATAGTCAATGAAGCAGATGTTTTTCTGGAACTCTCTAGCTTTCTCCATGATCCAGCATATGTCATATCTGTCATACTATTTCATGTCTGTCATACTATTTCACATCTACCTGAAGCTGCTGGAAGAAGTCATCCATTAACATGGGATGAGGTGGATGCTGCTGATACCCAGTAGTATGGTAAAGGAAGACTAAACCTAATATCTGAAAACAGTAAGCATTTGGAAGAGAAGAAACAAACTCAGGCCTAATAATAATAAGATGAAGTGGCTGTTGATTCAGAAGCTATTCCATACTAGAACGACTCCTGTTGTGGGTTGCATTCCTCCTGAAAGAATAGGTATTCTTAATTCCCTTGGTATGGCAGTGTTAACATTTGTTCATGCTTTTCATATTTATTTTGTATCCAAGGAGCCTTCATAATGAACTAGAAGCTAGTGTAAACAGAATGGTTCAGAATAGGAAAGGGTAAGATAAAACTGCATATCATCATACTATCTAATTAACTTAGAAATCAAATATAAGAATAAGAATATAATACCATATCGAGCTTAGATTAATTGTGCAGTATAAGGATATTTCTCTGACAACCAAAGATCAAAATAGTTAAAGCAGTGGGTTTTTCCAGTTGTAAAGTATTGTGAAAGTTGAACATTAAGACAGAAAAAGAAAACATGCCTCTTCAAATTACCTGGAATCTGGAAACCTTTACTAAGAGTCTTATAGATTTTGCAAACAAAACAAAGACTAATTGCTTTCCAGACACAACAGTCCATTAAGTAGACACTTTGCATGTACAATGTGGGTTTATGATAGGCTAGAAAAAATTAATGATTGGCAAGACTGGCAAAAATAGAAGAAAGGAAAGATAACTGCCAAGATAGATAAGATAGATAAATGGATGGATGGATGGATGGATGGATCAGAAATGTCCTTGGAACAGAATTATAATTGTTATAGATAGTCACTGGGAAAATTGAAATATTGGGCAATCGTCCATATAGTTAGCAGAGTTTGGGACTGACCTCATAGCATCTAAATTACAAGCTTCCTCAAAAAAAAAATCAAGTACCCTGGAACTTAGTAATAAGAAAATAAGACTGAAACCTCATTAGGGAGTTTCTACTATCAATGTCAAGGAATTTTCCTAGATGATTTCCTTGATAATCTTTACAGGAGTCAGTGTGGAGAGGAGGTGAGCCAAAACTCTCTACAATAAAAGTTTTAAAATAAAGGACATGGTTTGTGGCCAAACAAAACGAACTCATGTTCTTTACAGTATAGATTTTCATCCAACTTTCTAAGATGAAACATAAAATAAATTGTTTCTTCAGGTTTAAAAACTGACTCAATTAATAAATGAAACAACAGAATGGAATATGAATGCTGTAAATTTTATCTGCCAAAGCAGTGGTGAATAATATTGCAATACATTTTTGTGGGTGAATAATTGCTTGTTTGCTTAACAGTATGCCTGGAACACATATGAGCTAAAGATTTACAATTGGGTAATTCACTTCTCCTTCCAATCTAGGGCAACAAAGCTTATGTTCACTTATATTTGTATTTTGTAAGCCTAGCTTTATTTTTGTTATTGCTTGCTATTTATTTTATATTCCACACAATCACATTAAAATTATCGTACATTCATAATCGACCTAATGTGCAGTTTATAGAATTGAAACAAGAAAAGTACGCTTGATCTATCTCAGATCTGAAGTACTATTTTCATTTCAGATTTGAATCTGAAGCAGGAGAGATAAAAGCAAATATCCAATATATGAAGCCAAGCTGTGAACTGAATTGAATATGAAGTACACATCTTGACTTTGTATATTGAATATTTGATTTTTCTCTCCTCAGACTTCACAATCTATAATTAATTCTAGGCTTTTCGCTACTTTCCTGTTCCTCCCTTTATCTCCATCCCCAGTTTTATTTTTCATTTTTTCCAATGGAAAGGATTCAAAAGATTGCACATTTGTTCGTTTGTTTATTTGTTCATTTAATGTCACATTTTTATTAATAACTCAAGAGAGTGAACACACTTAGTTCTATTTGCTTCTCCTATTTTCTTCACAACAACATACCTATGAGATAGATTGGGCTGAGAGAGATTGATCAGTCCAAAGTCAACAAGTTGGATTTAGATTAACCACTAGACCAGTGGCCCCTAACCTTTTGGGCACCAGGGACCAGTTCCATGGAGAGAAGTTTTTCAGTGGACTGGAGGGAGTATGGCTTTGTGTGCTGCCTGCATTCCATGGATGGGGCTTCGCTTGTTTGCACAGCCCAGTTTCTGGCATGCCACGGACAGGTGGCGGTTTATGGACCGGGGCATGGGGACCTCTGCACTAGACCAAACTGGCTTTCTTTTTTGTTTTTGCTTTTTTTAAGTGTAGTCTTTATATTAGTGTAATAAAAGTATTCCTGTACAATAGTGCAAATTTTCGTTACTGTTGTTTGTTAAAGTTACTGTTGAAATTATTAACATAAGGAGATCTGATAGATTTGATCAAAGATACGTTTAGCCCAGCACTATATTCCCCATGGTGGCTAACTGGATGCATACTTTCTCAGCAGTACTGATGTTTAAGGTATATTGCCTATGATGCACTGAAAGCCTAAGTTTCCATGAATTTAACCAATCTTCATTATAATGGTATGAATTGATGGTCAGCACCTTATTTGATGCCATGAATGCTACATATTGATTATAAATTAGATAAAGAAATACAAAAATAATTTATTTGATGTTGGGCATAGAATGAATGTTATATCCATTATTATTTTTGTATTTTATGATGTTATATACCTGCTTTGTGAAGTGTGTACAGTATCAATTACAGTTAAATATTTTATTCTTTTTTAAAATAAATTTTGATGATCTGATCTTATAACATTGAACAGTAAGAAACTGATCTGTTTCATTGCTATGAGTTGACAATTATGTAGACTGAAACAGTTATAGAACCTTTTTCATTGCAAGTTCTGAGTTAATAGAAGCTGCTTGTTAAATAAGCAAACAATTATTATTCTCCAAGAAAAATACAATGTTGCAATTAAAATTTGCAGCTGTATCCATTAACACATCTTGGGAGAAGATGCATTAAATTATGTAAAATTATTTATTTCAGTCTATTGAAGCATTTAAGACATTGTGTATGGAGTTATTTCTATAATTCAGCTAATTATAGAGGAAATTACCTGATATCAAGCCAGACCTCTAGCTTATCTGTATTATTATTAAACATGCAATAGCATATACAAGGGCTGTTATTTCAATATATCTTTATAACATGGACCTTGTTGTTTCTAATTGTAACAGGTCATTATTTGCTTCCTATAAAAAGGCCTTAAAAGTATTATTTCTTTTAAGTTATTTTCCCATGCACTCTTTGGATGTTGGTGCAAGAAGCAAAAGTTAACAGAACTTACATACCATTTATAAATGTATAAAAAGGGAATCAGTTATTTAACCACTACATGACACGTAACAAAAAATAAACCTATTCTATGCACAGCTATTTAGGCTGCAGAGTTCCACCAATTTACATTAGCAATATTAACAGAATTTCAGTATTTGTCATATTGCTGTACATAGCATTTTTTCAGTTTAGAACTATTCATTTTAACAGGTCACAATATTAAGAATATGTGATGAATGATGTAGTTTGAAAATAAATCACTGCACCACATAAGAAATAAGCATATTTGTCACAATATTTTCATACTATGATAGATAAAACCAGCCCTACCTAAAACTTGCCACTATAATGCATTATTACAGTAACTAAAGAATGTGTCAAATGGCCAGATGTTTTTCTTTTTAGGAATCACTGTAAATAATGCATCAACACCTGCCATCATATAGAAGATTTAGCTTAACCAATAATGTATACAAACTGAGTCTTTAAGGATACCGTAGTCTTAATCCAAACAAACGGTGATGTGAAAAACATTTCAAATTAAACATACTTAAAATTCAGAACGAGAAGTAATCAAAACATCTGTTTCAAACTTGGGACAGAGCATTTCAAACTTAAAACACTTTGAATTTCAATCGCTTTCTATTGAGAATGTAGCCTTTTAAAGTCTGGGGTTTTTGAAGTTTAAGACAGTTTTTGCAACTATTTAAATAATGTTCCAAGGTTAATGTAACCATGTTTTGAGCTCAGCATAATCAAAACATTTCCAGAATCTTTAAAATGTAGGGCTATGAACTTGAAACATTTTGAATTTGAAACATTTTGCATACTTCTAAGAAAAGTTTTTTCTTGATTCAGGTATCTACCAAGCACAGTTATGTGCTTGATAGTCAATAAAAATACCATAAAGTCCTGGAAAAGTAAATGCAACTGGATTCATTCCTTATGAAAATCCTGAAAAGGAACTAGATTAGTTCATCCATAAACTTCTAACCTTCTTCCTATGAATGGCATTTTAGGCATATATAGTATTAATCAAACCAGACACTGGAAGCCTATAGAAATTATTTAATGTTAAGTCCTTTTTAGTGTGCTATGAAATATATGAACCATTACAAATGTCTGGTAACGTCTGCAGCACAAATTCTCATGAGAAAATAGAATGCACAAAGCACTAAGCACTATTTGGGTAGTCACACCAAAATTACAAGCAGTAAAAAAATGTTAAAAAAAAGATGTTAAGCCATTGAAATCAATTATCTAAGACATGTATTTTTCTCTTAAGACCCAAGAGAGCGGGGAGGAAAAGATGACGGGATTTTGTCTTTCAAACTGCTATTGACCTACAAACTGCTTAGGGGTATAGAGGTGAATAACATTTCAGGGGCAAGACATTTATGTGGGGGAAGATCTAAATATTTTTATGTCTGAAATAAGCTATTCAAATGGATATTATGAAGTGGTCTTTCATCAAATCAACACTGAAGACATATAATTCTTCAGTTTGATGTACTATGCATAATATTACTTATTTTAATGCAAAGATAAACAAGAAAGATGCTGTTAATTGCTGTTTCACTTCCAGAACTATTGTTTTGTTCTAGATTTGGAATTCTATATCCTCTGATATGAAATCCATGGTTAATAACAAAAATTACAAGACCCAAACCTTTATAATTGGTGATACTAAGATCTACCAAACACATAATTCACTGCAGCTTTATTGCAATAGTTCCTAAATCTCACATTTACTTCTGGCTCAAACTGACTATGTGCAGGATCCCAAATAAAAAGGAAATAAGCTTATAGGATGAAAATTAGCTTTAGAATCACATTTCACCTAAATGTAAACTAATGATGTAAATGTGTGTATGTATTCATATATAACTATGTGTTTGTGTGTATGTGTGTGTATATATGTGTGTATGTGTTAAATATGAGTATATACAGGTGAAACTCGAAAAATTAGAATATCGTGCAAAAGTTCATTTATTTCAGTAATGCAACTTAAAAGGTGGAACTAATATATGAGATAGACTCATTACATGCAAAGCAAGATAGTTCAAGCCGTGATTTGTCATAATTGTGATTATGGCTTACAGCTCATGAAAACCCCAAATCCACAATCTCAGAAAATTAGAATATTGTGAAAAGGTGCAATATTCTAGGCTCAAAGTGTCCCATTCTAATCAGCTAATTAAACCATAACACCTGCAATGGGTTCCTGAGCCTTTAAATGGTCTCTCAGTCAAGTTCAGTAGGAATCACAATCCTGGGAAAGACTGCTGACCTGACAGTGCAGAAAACCATCAATGACACCCTCCATAAGGAGGGAAAGCCTCAAAAGGTAATTGCAAAAGAAGTTGGATGTTCCCAAAGTGCTGTATCAAAGCACATTAATAGAAAGTTATGTGGAAGGGAAAAGTGTGGAAGAAAAAGGTGCACAAGCAGCAGGGATGACCACAGCCTGGAGAGGATTGTCAGGAAAAGGCCGTTCAAAAGTGTTGGGGACTTTCACAAGGAGTGGACTGAGGCTGGAGTCAATGCATCAAGAGCCACAACACACAGATGCATCCTGGACATGGGCTTCAAATGTCATCAGAAAGCGTCTTACCTGGGCTAAAGAAAACAGACCTGGGCTGTTGCTGTGAAAGTAATCGATGAATCGTGCCAATGTAATTATAGCCAAAAGATTTGCCAGACCATTTTGAAGTAACAACAAATTCTTTTATTCAACAAACCTATTTACATTTCACTGATCAATCCCTGACTTAGCTAACAGAGCAGCACCTGTTTCTCTCTGTCCTTTTTGCTAAGCAGCATGTGAGTTGGTGGGAGGGGCTTATATACCCTCACAGAGTCAGTTACAAAAAGACTCCAATCTTGCAGCTCTCCTGATTGGCCAAAATATATTTGAAATATTTACACACAAATAATAATTTAAAAATATCTCCCACAGTTGCTCAGTGGTCCAAAGTCCTCTTTTCTGATGAGAGCAACTTTTGCATCTCATTTGGAAACCAAGAACACAGAGTCTGGAGGAAGAATGGAGAGGCACAGACTGCAAGATGCTTGAAGTCCAGTGTGAAGTTTCCACAGTCTGTTGATTTGGGGAGCCATGTCATCTGCTGGTGTTGGGCCACTGCGCTTCATTAAGTCCATGGTCAACTCAGCCATCTACCAGGAGATTTTGGAGCACTTTATGCTTCCTTCCACAGACGAGCTTTATGGGGATGCTGACTTCATTTTCCAGCAGGACTTGGCACCTGCCCACACTGCCAAAAGCCCCAAAACCTGGTTCAATGACCGTGGGATTACTGTGCTTGATTGGCCAGCAAACTCGCCTGACCTGAACCCCATAGAGAATCTATGGGCATTGCCAAGAGAAAGATGAGAGACATGAGACCGAACAATGCAGAAGAGCTGAAGCATCCGCTATTGAAGCATCCTGGTCTTCCATAACACCTCAGCAGTGCCACAGGCTGATAGCTTCCATGCCACGCCGCATTGAGGCAGTAATTGCTGCAAAAGGGCCCAAACCAAGTACTGAGTACATATGTATGCTTATACTTTTCAGAGGTCCGATATTGCTCTATGTCCAATCCTTGTTTTATTGATTGCATGTAATATTCTAATTTTCTGAGATTATGGATTTGGGGTTTTCATGAGCTGTAAGCCATAATCATCACAATTATGACAAAACATGTCTTGAACTATCTTGCTTTCCATGTGATGAGTCTATCTCATATATTAGTTTCACCTTTTAAGTTGCATTATGGAAATAAATGAACTTTTACACGTATTCTAATTTTTCGAGTTTCACCTGTATATATACATATATACATATAACATACATACATACATACATACATACATACATATTCATATTTAAGAATAAACATGTATTTCTTTACAGGCAGTCCTCAACTTACAACTATTATCAGAACATAACTTCTGTCCCTAAGGAATGGGGTCATTAATGAGTCATTATGTGACTTTACATTTGGTGCAAGAACTATTTTCATTGACAGGTAAAGAGACTAAGATTCTGGATTCATACATCATGTTTGGATTGTTTAAATTGGGCGTTGGGACTTACCTGATACGCCCTTTCTCCGTGAGCTGCGTAGAGCATCCAGAGATGGGAGGTGCTGCAGTCTGTCTCTTGGAAAGGCTGGGCTTAAAGCTGAGGACGCTCCTCCTCCTCCACGTGACTGGTCCGTTGCGTTCCCAGTTTTGCAAAGCCGATGTACAGGATTAGACTTCGACAAGTTACATGAAAAGGACCCTGGTTGGAAACAGGCCCGCCCACCAGACGGAGAAAGAAAGGGAGGGGCTGGATGCTCTACGCAGCTCATGGAAAAAGGGCGTATCAGGTACGTCCCAACGCCCATTCTCCCCTGAGCTGCTGCGAGCATCCAGAGATGGGACATACCAAAGCTGGGAAGTGTCCTAAGGGAGGGACTCCGTCGGAAGTAAAGGCGGGTCTGGAGCCGAAAGAACCTGTTGTAATACACTCCTGCCGAAGGCAGCGTCGGCAGAGGCAAAAAGATCGACCTTGTAATGATGAATAAAGGAGAGGCGAAGCCCAAGTGGCTGCTCTACAAATCTCCTCAATAGAAGCTTGGGTGGCCCAAGCCGCTGTGGTGGCTGCACTCCTTGTGGAGTGAGCCGTAAGACCCCGTGGCACTGGTAATGACTGTGATTCATAGGCCTTCGCTATGGTGGCCGCAGCCACCTACCAAGGGTGGAAGAGGAGACCTTGAGCCCAAGGGAGTTAGGTTGGAATGAAACAAAGAGCTTCAGATCCGATGGGGGAAATGCGATCAATGTAAATACGTAGTGTCTAACCGTGTGCCATCGTGAGGCAGTGAACACAAAATTGGGGAGCACCAGCTCCTGTGCCCTATGGAAAGCGGAGTTTACCTTGGGGAGGAAGGAAGGGTCAGGCCTAAGGACAACCCTGTTTTCATGGAAAATGCACAGCTCCTTATGGATAGAGAGTGCCGCCAGCTCCGAGATGCCTTGCTGACATGATGGCGATGAGAAAAACCACCTTGTAGGTTAGAAAGAGAGAAGAAGTGCGTAAGGGCTCAAAGGGGCGGTGGTAAGAGCTGAAAGAACTTTGGTGAGGTCCCAGGTGGGGTAACGGTGGACAGTGGGGGGTCGTAAATTCTTAGCACCCGGAGGAAACTGGATCTTGTGGGTGGTGAGAGAGAGAGGAAAACCCTCCCAGGAAACCACCGATCGAGAGCTGCCACTTGCCGTCGCAGGGGTGTTAGGGGCCAGCCCTTTGTTCAAACCTTCTTGCAAAAACTCTAGTAACTGCGCCACAGAAGGGGAAGTGGGATCAGAGCCACGTCTGCTGCACCAGCGACAGAAACTCGACCAAGTGGCTTCATAGATTCGATTGGTGGAGGGCCGTCTGGCCGCCTGGATGGTAGAAATAACCTGGGGGGAAAGGTGCTCAGCTCTTAAACAGCGCCACTCAACTTCCACACGGCTAAGTTTAACCATTGTGGATGCGGGTGGAACAGGGGACCCTGTGAGAGAGAGACTCTGACTGGCGGAATCCGCCACGGAGGTTCCGTGGAGAGATCCTTGAGGTCCGCAAACCAGGGCCTTCTTGGCCAGTATGGGGCCACTAGTAGGAGATCTGCCCTCTCGATTAACAATTTCTGAACGAGCTTGGGAATCACAGGGAGGGAAGGCATAAAGGAGACCTGGGGGCCAGCGAGCTCTGAGGGCATCTATGTCCTCTGCCCCCGTGGACGGGTATCTGGAAAAGAACCGGGAAGCTGTGCGTTGAGGGAGAGCGAACAGGTTGACCACTGGCTGACCCAACCGCCGCGTCGCTTCCCGAAAAATCTTAGGGTCCAGATGCCATTCGGCCTGGTCAATGGTGGATCTGCTTAGCCAGTCCGCCTGGGCATTGTCCATCCCTGAGATATGGTCTGCTTTGAGGGAGAGGTGGACCTCGGCCCATGTGAACAGGAACTCTGTTTCCCGCATCAACAACTTGGAGTGAGTGCCCCTTGCTTGTTGATGTGCTTTGTAGTGATGTTGTCTGTGAGAACTAATACGTGTTGATGGTGGAGATGAGGGAGGAACTCTAGAAGAGCTAAGCGAACAGCTCGGAGCTCCAGCAAGTTTATGTTGAGGGCACTCTCTGCCCTGGACCAGAGACCTTGAGTTGTGTGGGAAAGGTGATGAGCCCCCCATCCTACCAGACTGGCGTCTGAGGTGACTATCAGCGGCGGGCTCCCTGCAGGCAGCAGCTGTTGATTGTGGGCCATCCACCATCTGAGGGATCGGATGACTGCTGCAGGAAGGATGACTCATGCGGTGGTGTCTGCCCTTCCGGCGCGCTGGAATGGCAACAGGAACCACTGAAGGGTTCTGGTGTGGAACCGGGCCCAGGGAAGAATAAAGATAGACGAAATCATTTTTCCCAGCAGTTGAGAGAAGACATAATTTAACCCTCCTAGCCCCACTAATCTGTTGGATTAACCCGTAATGCTATTGAGTCTCTCAGTGGATAGGAAAACCCTGCCTTCCACAGAATCAATGATTGAACCTAAATGGATAATTTTGGTGGAGGGAGACAACTGGCTTTTCGATCTATTTATGGAGAACCCGTGAGCCTGCAGAACATGGAGGGTGAATAGGGTATCTTGCTGAGCTCGTTGGAGCGAGGAGGCCAGTATTAAGATGTCATCCAGATAGCATTGGATGCGAACCAACCTATCTCTCAAATAGGCAGCCAAGGCTGCCAGGACCTTAGTGAAGGTCCTGGAGCAGAAGGAGAGGCCAAAGGGAAGGGCTGTGTACTCATAATGCTTGTGATTATAGCAAAAGCGAAGAAATTTTGAATGTGATGAGCGAATTGGAATATGTAAGTAGGCCTCAGTTAAATCTATAGAGGTGAGGAGATCGCCGTGTCTGATTCCCCAGAGAATGTCCTGGAGAGTAGTCATTTTAAACTTCCTATAGACTAGATAGTGATTTAGACGCTTAAGATCTAATATAGCCCTCCAGCCCCGGAGTGTTTTGGTACCACGAAAAGGTGAGAGTAGAAACGCTACCTTGGAGTCCCAAGAGGACTGGCTTAATGGCCTGGATTTGGAGGAGATGTGATATAGCTTCCTCCATGAGCTCCCTTTTTGCTCTTTGGTTGGAGATGGGGCAGGCCATGAAAAATCGGGGAGGGGCACAAAACTCAAGAGCGAGGCCAAATCTGATGGTGTTCCTGACCCAGGCATCAGCGATGGAGGCATCCCACTGATCGGCAAACATTTGCAAACAGCCCTCTATGGGAATTTGGTGTAGGGAATCATTTAGACTTGCGGAAAGGTCTGGATCCCGTCCCTCGAAAGTGCCTCCTGGGATTAGGCCCCCACCTAAACCTGTTGCCTGTATCTGGTCTGTTGAACTGTGGTCTGAATCCTGATGACCTCTGCGACCTCGGGTAATATGGGCCCTGGAAGTAGTGTCGATAGGAGCCTCTACGGAATGGGAGTTGAGATCTGGGTTCTGGGTGGCGGGAGAGAGAGGGGAGAAATTTTCATTTACTGCGAGTTTCAATCAATAGGGGATCAAGCGCCGTTCCAAACAGCTTGTCCTCTGATATAGGGGCTGATGCCAAACGCCATTTCTGTTTTACGTCAGCCTGCCAGTGGCGGAGCCACAACAATCTCCGGGCCGCTATTTGGGAAGCAATAGCTCGGGAGGAAAACTTAACCGCCTGGAATGTGGCGTCGGCTGAAAATTCCGCAGCCGCGATTAGCTTTGCCACATCCTGGTGGGCCCTGATATTTGATGGGGGAATGGTGTCACGGAGATGGCGGAGCCATCTTATGGAAGCACAGGTAAAGAAAGAGGCAGATGTGGCGGCTTTAATGGCCCAGGCGGTTGAAACATGAACCCTACGTAGAGCCAACTATGCCCGTTTTTCCTCGGGTTTGAGGGCCTCTTCCACTTCCGATGGAACGGCTGAGGAGGAAGTGAGAGCAATGATGGGTTCATCAACTTCTGGGGTGCTCAATAAGGTAGAAAAGTCGGGTGCCAGGTTGAAAAATTTTTTGTCCTGATTTGTAGGGGCGGGATATGTGGCAGCAGCAGCCCATTGTTTCTGGAGCAAATTTGAGAACATATGTGGTAGGAATGACATCAGCCTCAGAAATGGGCTGAGTAAAAACAAGATCATCTGCTATCCCCGGGGTAGGAGAGGGTTGCGGAGTAGGTTTAGGAGTGTCCAAACCTGCCGTGTTTTTTGCCTTAAATAACAGGGATTTGAAAAGGTGGGACTGGAAAAGACCCGAAAAAACTGGAATATCTGGAGTGAGCCCTTCATCATCAGACATCCCTCATTCTAAGGGGTCAACTTCCGAGGGCACCTGATCGGTAGTGCGAACTGAGCCCTCCTCCATACGATCGAGTAGATCTGGAGGCTCCCCAATCTCACGTGTAAATTGCGGTCCGGGGTCAGAGTGAAATGAGTGAGGACTGGGAGGAAGTACCTGAAGAGGCTCCACAAGGCTCATGGGATGACGTGATACCGAGCCGCACTCAGACACAGTGGATCTAGCTTGTAAGGCTTGTTGAAGCCCACTGAGATGCCTCTTTGTAGCTGCTTCCACCCAGTTCTTGATGTTGCGGAATGTCCTCAGGGGTTCCTCATCCCTTCAAGTCCAGCAGCTGTCGGGGTGAAGGTGGCCTCAGGAGCCTCCGTGAAGAGGGGGAGAGACCACAGCTGGGGAACGGGAGGGGTTGAGCACCTACTGGGTAAATCTATGGGAAGAGGGGAACGTGGGCTTGAGATGGAAGGAAGGTGAGAAGGGGATGAGGCCTGAGCAGCTGCTCTGGTGTGCCTTGCTACTTGCTTCGATGGCCTGATGCGCCTGTGTGCCCTTTTCCACAGCCTTAGAGGGTTTTTTAGATTTGTCGTGGTCCTTGGAGGACGCTCTAGTCTTGGGATTATAATTGCTTGACATGGTAGCTGGTCTGATTTAAGAAAAAAGGAGGCAATTGGAAGGCAAGAACCCCCAATGATTTGGAGGTTGAGAATTCACACCTCAGGAGTCTGACCCTGAAAGGGCAGGGGGTCCTGGGAGAATACAAGTTTGTCCCCCTATAATTTTTTTTTGGGGGGGTGAGGGAGGAAGCTATCTACAATAGTATGCCGATTTAGAATTAATGGCTATATACAACAAGATAATTACAGGAGAGAATTAATGATATATATAGAGAGAGAGGAAAAAAAATTTTTGGGGGTGACTAATATATATGAGAAACTTTGAATGACTTCCTCCTTTACTCTCCTTTTTTATATAATGGTTTGTAGTTTTATTCTTTTTTTTTTAAACCAATCAGAATTAATTCAGAACCCTCAGACCTGGTCCCCATTAGGGCTACCAAATCTATTATGAGAATTATATATATATATACAGATATCTCCACTGGGCTGTACAATGCCTGGATCAGATAATCAGAAATAAGTCTGTTTTATAACAATGTGCAATAACCAGCATAATCCCAGTTCCCAAGGAGGGAACCTAAGGGAATAATAACACAGGCTTGAAGCAACAAATGGCTGCCTGCATGGCACGCCTCACCAACAGCAGCCAGCTAGATGGAGAAGAATTTTCACACCCAGTCTGCTGAAGAGCAAAACAGAAAGCAGGGGAAGGGCAGGGTCTAAACCTCTCTGCCCTGAGGGAGTTCTGCAGGGGGAAGCCTCGAGACCAGGAAATATGAATTAATGTTTTAGAACGATCGGAAAAACAAAATGGCAGATGGACTAAAAGAGAGGGAGAAAAACCCCACGTGTTAGCTGGAGGAGGCTCCAAGCAGGCAGGCCACAGAAACAACCTCAAAATGAAGGACTGGAGGGAAAAAATGGGCAATAGAGAAGCTGTAGGAAATCAGCTTCCTGAAGGGGGAAAAAGCGAGGCACAAGGCCTCAGCCTCGCTGAGCCATATGTGCAAGTGTTTAACAGGGAGAAACGAAAAGAGAATTCACACAGAAAGAAACACGGTTAGGATAAACAAGGGAGAACCCCAAAGGGATTTTAGGATACAAGCCTGATTTTTAAGAAGAATTCCACTGCCCGACCAGGAGAAGATAGAAGCCCCAACCTCCACACCAGAAAGGCTGAGCTAAAACTGAGGACACAACGGACCAGTCACGGAGGAGGAGGAGCGCCCTCAGCTTTAAGCCCAGCCTTTCCAAGAGACAGACTGCAGCACCTCACATCTCTGGATGCTCGCAGCAGCTCAGGGGAGAACTCTGAAACAAGTCCAGCCTCTATTTAATCACTTAGGAGTAATTAAAGAGAATTACATTGCAGCCAGCCTTTGACATCATTTGTAATATAAAAAGTGCCTATAGGAGTTATCAAGGAATTTTAGAAAATAAAATAACAGATTTGGAAGTGATTTGAGGTCTTCTAGTCCAACTCCCTGCCAAGCAGGAAACCCTATACCATTCCAGACAAGTGGCTGTCCAGTCTTTTTCCTAAAACGCCCAGTGATGGAGAGCGCCCACAACTTCTGGAGGCAAGTTGTTCCACTGATTTTCACTGTCAGGGAATTTCTCCTGGTTCTTAGTTGCTTTCTCCTTGACTGATTTCCACCCATTGCTTGTCCTCCCTTCAGATGCTTTGGAGAGTAGGTTGACCCCCCCTCTTCTTAGATATTGGAACACTGCTACCATGTCATCCCTAGTCCTTACTAGACTAGACATACCCACCAGCAACAATGTTCTTTATATGTTTTAGCCTCCAGTCCCCTCAAATGATTCTAATGCTTCTTTGGAAACATGTATGATTGCACAGTCCAAAGAGCATTCTGAAGTCCAGAAGAGCA